>APFE031500941.1:765-123015 GCA_000404065.3 Pinus taeda
TCATCCAGATTGGCAAACATTGCAATATTTCCAGTCATGTGATTACTACAACCTGAGTCTAAGAACCAAAAATCTTCTTGTTTGTCTTGCGCAATGTTACATGTTAACAACACATACTTTGGATTCTTATTTTCTTCATTTTCAAAATTAACATTCTGCCTACTATTCATGCCATTTTGTTTTTTTCTACATTCATTGGCATAGTGCCCATATTTCTTATAATAATGACATTAGACTTGGGATTTGTCATACCTTTGTCCATGAGCTTGCTGTTTGCTTGAACCTTTATCTTGGTTCTGATTGCAACTCCTTTTGCTTGTACTGCCAGGATAATATCTGCCTCTGTTTTGGCTCCTTCCATGACCTTTGTTATTTGCTCTGCCTCGACCTTTTCTTTGGCTGAAATACATCTGAGTCTTGAATGCTTGCTCAAAAGAGGAATTTGTTCCTCTACTCAGTCTGTGTTCATGAGACATAGGAGAAGCACTCAGTTCATCTACCGTGAACTGTGAGAGATATTTTGTTTCTTCTATTGCTACCACAACAACTTCAAACCTTGAGGGTAAACATCTCAAGATCTTCTCTACGATCCTTCTTTCTTTGAGAATTTCACCATGAGATCTTATCTGGGTTATCAGCCCAATAATCTGAGTGAAGAATGAATCTATTGTATTATATTCCTTCATGCTGAGTGTTTCAAAATCTCTCCTCAACATCTGCAACTTTGCAGTCTTCACCTTTTCCATGCCTTCATAGGCAGTTTTGAGAATATCCCATGCCTCTTTGGATTTTGTTGCTGCTGCAATCCGTGGAAAGATACTTTCATATACTAATTGGAAGAGAAAAAAGAGGGCTTTGGCATCCTTCTTCCTGTCGCTCTTCAACTGGTCTCTTTCTGCTACTGTCATAGCAGCCAACGTTGTTGCATCTGCAGGTTCAGCATAGCCAGTTTCAACCAGCGCCCATATTCCTTGAGAAGCAAACAATGCTTTCATTGTTATGGACCAATAACTGTGATTTTTCCCATTGAACTGTGGCAGTTGGTAATTTGTCAAACCTGTTCTAGCATCTACCATATTAACTCTGTATAGGTAAAGAAGAGATACTGACTGTAAAATTAAAAACAAGCAAAAACTTTCTCTGCTGGAAAAAATCTGCTCAATAAGCTTCTTACAGCTCCTACAGTGAAAAACAAACTCTGTTTTTGACTCACTGAGTGCCTAGACTTGCTCTGATACCATGTTAGAATTTTCTGTAAATTCCATAACAGACAGACAAAAAAAAAATGCTCTGTTTTTTACTCTATTTCTGCACAAAAAACTGAAAAAATCGTTTTCTGGAAATGGTGTTGCAGCAACACAGTTTGGTGTTGCAGCAACGTTGAATAACACTCTATTTTTTTAACACAGCAAACTGAAAATTGCTTACTGGAAACGGTGTTGCAGCAACACAGTTTGGTGTTGCAGCAACGTAGATTTGGTGTTGCAGCAACAGAAAATTTCTGATAGTTTAAAATAAAACTAGAAAAACAGAACAATACTCAGCAACACTAAAACTGGTGTAACAGCGACGTGCAAGTGGTGTAACAGCAACATAAAATTAACTTGTATTCATAAACAGTAAATCAAGTTGATACAAATTCGTCTTCCTCTTGACAAAGGGATAACAACAGGAACACTTCAGTTCCAGAAACCAATTTTCTTTATCTCAGAAAATTGTAGGTTCAGCACTGCTGTGTGTTTACAGAAGAGATTCTCTGTTCATTCTTCTAACCTTCTCTCTTACAAAACAGAACTGTTGTTCATTACATTTATAGGAAAAAATATCTGAGTTTAAACAATAAAATAACCAAAATATCCTGTAACGCTTGTCTACGTATTGAATGCAGAAGCGGTGATGACTTTCTTAGTGAAAACAAGTCGGCGGTTGCAGGGGAATTAAATTCTGTGAATTTAATGCACATTAATGTGCAAAATATCAGGAGCGACTTTGCGGCATCGAACATCCTGAAATATCAACAGAAGATCAGATTTCTTTCCAGTTGTTTTAGGTTGCAGTTGGAATTAAATTCCAACAAAACTCGCATGGCAATGAAAATAATCCCAGAGGCAAGGTGAAAATTGGAATAGTCGCCTTAGATAACTATCATGTGAATTGAGAAGTTGTTTCAATCTGAACTCTTAGTCGTTTTACCAGCCAAGTCTTTTTGAATAACATGTTTATAATTGTGGCTTAAGAAATTCATAACTAAGTTAATGTACTCTTTGGTTATTTTGTGTTTAGTAAAACCCTTCTTGGGTTCCTCTTTTCTACGTGGTCAAAGCTCCAACGGAGTAGCATCCCCATTCTCTTGATTTGTGCTAAATGCTACAACCTGCAATGGATATTTTTTTCAAATTCTAGAGGTATTATAAATGTTATCTTTTGATATTTTACTATGGGTTAAATTAGTTATAGTTGTAGAATTCCTTTATAATGTTCTTTGTTTGTAAGTTAATAATAGTTTCTTTGATAATTTTCCATGTGAATGATTGTTTCCTCCTAACATTCACTATCCTTAGGAGGGTTTTCCTTCAAATACTTATTGTTGTCTGAACAATGGACTGTTTACAACAAATCTCAATTCATTGGTTGTAGAGATGCTTAAAGTGTTTATGAATGCTTCCACATATAATTTTTATTTGTTAGGAAGATAATCCCTCACCTGGAACTGCTTCTTGGCTGTCACAGAAGAGACAAGTTCAAGGAAGTAAATCCAAGACATGGGTTTTTCATTCCAACCTACAGTTTTGTGTAGTTTCTTAATCAATTCGATTAAAGGTTTTGGTAGCCCTTCACAACAATTATTATTAATTAAAATTTCCTTGTCTGCACATCTGCTTAATTGGAGATTACACATTCGCTCACTGAATCTCATCCTTCCAATGGTTGTGTAAAAGGGTTGGTTCCTATAGGTGGTTAGAACTCACCTTTTATCCCTCTATTCACAAGCTTAGGTCACGACTTCCAACCCAGCGAATGCAGGGTACTTGCAATATAGTTGCAATATATTGTTATTTGTTTGATATCGGTAGTTTTTCATAACCGACATACATGTCCTTAGCTTTAATTCTACCTGGGTTGGCAATTTTCGAAAATTATCTGCTAAAAATTTTCAATTATTTTCTAACAACAATATGGACACTATACTGCTCCTCTGCTTCTTAAGGTTGCGTCATTTTCCATGTTACTAAAAATTATGAGTTGTACTCATGCTCGCATTATTAGATGTAAATATAGTCTCTGTTATTCATCTTCTTTTTGTGCTAGAAAAATAACACAAAATCTATAGAATCTCACACCACAGAATCTACAAAAGTTTCATTTTTCATGCACAACACAAAATTTACAAAAGTTTCTTTTCTTCGTTCATAACACATAATTTACATAAGTTTCTTTTCTTCGTTCATAACATAGAATGTAAACATGTTACATTTATTCTTAAATCTATTCAATAATAAAGCCTTCCTAACGATATTCATTTCAATAATAATTGAATGATGACAGTCTGAGAAGTTAATACTTGTTTGTTGTGCAAGGATGCCAGAATTTATGGATAGATTCCCACCACCCGTCCTTAAGGAAATGGAAATTACATCCAAGACCTTCCCTCGTGCTTCTCTATTCCATATCAATGTTCTTCATAGCAGTTTGCAAAATTCAGTGGCCTCAAGACTTGATTCAGGAACCAAGTGGTAAAACATTGGGTGACATGTGCTACACTCAGAGGTGACCACATGGATAGGATGATATCAACAAGATAAGGATGTGACATCGCCCTGGCTAACATCAACCCAATGATTTCAAGAGGAGCACAACAAGAGTACCCTAGGGAATTTTGTGTTCTAGGAGACAAATATATTCCCAACATATGATGGAAGTTGAGTTATTTCCCGACTTGGAAGGACATGGCTGGGAGGATGATAGGGAAATTGATGTGGCCAAGAGTTGAAGTGGTGGTTATGGGGTCTGCCACGTAACATGGTTGTTTGGTCAGGAGACGACATGGTTCTGGGAGGGACAAAACTATAAATGGGAGAAAATTTCAATATATATATATATATATAGAGAGAGAGAGAGAGAGAGGGGGTGGGTTTCACGAATAATCTACAATATTATATTAGAGGGCCCATATGACCATGGGTCAAAACCACTACTTTAAATACCGGTCCTTGACGTTTTAAAATGGAGACCATTTGCACCTAGAGAAAACCTCGGGGGAAGTTATGTCCTAGGGTATTCACGTCACGAGATGAAAAGTATTTCAATAATTAACAAAAATTTGATTATTCATGAGGGCAAGAAACTGGTGGGACCTAGAATACGTTTCGTTTGATGTGTACACTGTGGTGGGGACAAGTGACCCAAAATTAGGTGACATGTGGCACTCTCAGAGGAGGCCATGTGAATAGCGTGACATCAACATGACAAGGGAGTGATGTCATCCTTGTGGTTTTGAAAGGGGGACACAAATAAATTCCTAAGGTAAATTATATCGAGTAGGCAAGAGCCTGATGGGACCTAAACTATCTGGATGTTAACATGGAACTAGCTTGATGTGGTACAACAGTGGCATGACACATGGAAATATAATTCAACCTTTTAGAGGGTCCAAGTGTGCCAAAAATGGGTGACACATGGCACACCCGGAGGTGGACAAATGGATATGATGACATAAAAATGACTAGAATGTAATGTCACCTCATAGTTTTAGGAGGAGCACAACGAGAGAACCCCAAGGAATTTTAAGTTCCAGGGGATAAAGATATTCCTGGCATATGATGGAAAAGGAGTTTTGTACTTGCATGGAAGGATGTGGCTGGGAGAATGATAGGGTGACTTACGGGGCTAAGAGGTCTACATGGTGATTGTGTGGCTAAGAGGTGACATGGTTATGCAGGGGAAGAACTATAGCTGAGAGACCCCCTCCTTTCTCCATACTTCATGGGGGTGACCCGCTCCCCCTCGTGTTGTCGATTTCATTAGGCCAATGACAACCATTCAATTTAGAGAATGAAAAGGAGTGGAACATCAACTAAGGGACCCCCCACCCTCATGATGTCAACAAGGGGGGGAGGGGGTCGTTCATTTTCATCTATGTCGTTGATCCCTCTATTGGGTGTACATCGTAAATTTTCCAAGGGGGTGGAGCGGCATATATTATAAGTTTACACACAAATAGAAAATTCCACATGGACAAGTAGGATGGAATGGACCTCCCCTGAAAGGTGGAGGGCTACCACGTGGGAGTCACATGGCAGCACAATGCTAACTTGATAAGACCTTAATTACTTGAATTCATATGTCCATATCTTCTAATCTGGATCTTAGATTAAAAAAAAATTATATCATCATAAAGCTCTCGATAAGCTAGATGAAATAGTGATATTTATTTTGAGTCTCGAGAATATTGAAAATTGATGAAACTTTTAGACCCCATATCCATGCAGGACTATGGAGGTCAAGTTAATGATAGTAACGCCTTCATCTACCCTTAGTATGGGATTAGGAGTGGAAGGAGTTATGTTACAAAAAGTAGAGAAAAATTATAAGGATCATATCCCCTCCAATAGTAAAGCTCAACTTCAACCACCTTGTTGCATTTAAGATAACACAAAGAACCCTTGTGGAAAATTGTGGGACAACCCCCTTAATTTCAAGGTTTTTGTGGGGAAATAACCCTCCCTTCAAGGAGGTTGTTCCCCCATTATTTTATATAAGAGAGACTCAATTCTAAGTCTCAAGAGGGGAGATAACATTGCTACCGCATTCATTTTAGCTATGCAACTTTTCAAGCTTTCATAATTAGACTCACATTTTTTATTCAAGTTAATGGAAAAGCAATTTTACTTTCAAGGAAGCTAGTGTTGAGAGTGTAGTAGGCCTCTGAGAACCTTAGGGAGGGCCAACCCATAGGAGCTCCAAATACCCTTGTGTACCAATTGCTTCATTATTTACATGATTATTTTTCATGATTTTCATAACATTCTTTTCATGTTGCAATAGTTTAGTGAATGATATGCTTTACATTTTCTTATAAAAGATTTGTATTTTAGAAATTTTTATTTCCTTAGTTGTTCTTATGAATTATAAATGGAAGAAATAGGTTCCTTTAAGAGTTTTTAGCTTCCAAAGTGTTGAGTTACTTATTTAATCTCACATATGTAATTTTTTTGCACACTTTCTTTTAGGACTAGAGGGTTTCCTGTAAGATAGTCCTGAAAACATCTCTTTTGTCATTTTCCTTCATGCTAATATATATTTCATCTATCCACTCATAAAATGACACTTTTCAATGTGGTTTGGTGAATAAGAGAGTTAAGGAAATGAACAATGTTCTCTTCATGAATGATTTATGTTTCTAGCATTTACGAATTCTATTTGTTAGTGTTTTTATTCCTAAAGTAGTATTAAGGTTTACATTCTTGTAAGCTAGAATAGGAATTTCTCTTTTAGGAATTAGAAATAGTTTGTTCTTCCTACAAACTAGAAATATCATTTACTTTCCTGCAAATCTCTTTCTAGTAACAATTATTTTCCTACAATTTGAAGTTAGTAAGAGTTTACTTTCACTAAGTGATTGGCCATGAAATAACTCCACATTTTCACCCAATCACCCAAGAGGCATTTTATTTCATTTGATAGATCAATAGATGCATTGTGGAGGGAGAAGAACTGCATGTTGCACATATAGTGCAAGACACCTCTTAAGCTTGTGTGAACCCTAGGTTGGCACTTAAAGCTTAGAATTTCACAAGTGTAGCATTGTTGTTGTAATACTAAGGGCCATCAACAACTATACCATTAATGATTATTCGAGGATACTTCAATTTTCATAGGGATGATTCAGCAAAGAAAAATCCTTAAACATAAGCATATTGAGAGTCAACATCAAGTAGCAACTTTTGTCAAATCCTACATTTTTGTGTAGTCAAGGTCTATTTCAGAAGTTTAGGTCTACAAAAGTTACTAAAAGAAATTGATTTTTGTTAGTATTAAATATCATATAAAAACAAGTAAAAGCTCAATACTAAGAGATCAATATTTATTGCAATCAACTGAGGTCCTAAACTATAGACACTAATAATTTATTAATGTTGAAGATTCATCCTTTCTAATTGTAACACTATGTGAACTCTCTATTCATGTACATTTTTGGTGGATTAGAAACATATTGAATATATGTATTTGATTTTTAACCTCTATTAATAAATCTTTAAAGTGATAATTGGGCACTACATCCCCTATTACATGTGTATCTATGATGAGAAAGTGAGATTTCATGAATGATATAATTTGTATTAATGTGACCTTCCTCTTTCATTAAATCATTTTAGTGAAATTCGTACTTCTGATCAAATACATTTGTTAGCTACTAAATTCAATTTCTTAGCACGTGCTTTGTCCCAATAGGAGTTGAAGCATTATTCAAATAACCTTTATCATATGTTTCTATTTTTGTCATGATTTTCATAACTTTCATATTATTCTCAAATTTTCTATTACATTTCAGAGATTACGTACATATTAGGTCTGTAATTTTATTGCCTTGATATTATGAAAGGTTAATTTAAAATATTAAGTCAATATCTTTAAAGTTCAAAATTACTGGATATCTTGGCATGGTTCCTTAGCTAAGAACATCTAAAGGAACAACATAGTCCATGATAACCACACCATATCTTTGAAACCCAAATTTCCATTAGAGCCCTCACAACAAACCCCCGCTCTATTTGTTGGCACACTAACCCCTTCTTCTTTTAGCACTACCACCATTATTTCCTTGAATATTGCAACTATGAATATCAGGTCACATCCCCATTCATCTAGTTGTAAAGATACTAATGGTACCATTTATACTACTCTTGATTCCTTGCCTATTATAATTTTCAATAGGAATGGGTTGTTACTTATCCCATAACACATGGATGATGAACTTGTACCATTAAAGAGTTTAAAGAGTCTTGTTAATTACTAATTATTAGTTATTGGTGTTTGATATAAACTCAATAATTTCATGTTGATTTGTAAATTAATCATAATGTATGATTAAATTGTCAAGGAATAAAAACACTGTTTTATTTTGAACTATTTTTTCATCCACCATAGAATTGGCTATAAACACCAAGACTTTGATTTGAATAAAGAGTTGATTCTTACATGGTGGGTCTTTCTAGGCAATATTTAACCAAAAGGTGGTTTCTTCTATGGTAGAAAAAGTATTTATGGAAAAATACATGCCACCTACATGAGACATCTTCATCATGAACCTATTTATGAGAGTCCTTGAGTGGTTCCCAAAGAAAAGTGAGTTCACTAATGAGGATGCTAGGGAGAAAAATTGAAAAATGAAGAAAATAAATCGAAAGTTGGAGAGATATAAAGGTAATGATATAACACTAAGTGAATAAATCACTTTTTATTTTATTTCTAGATAAATCTTTCATTATATCTAATGAGATATGATTCATATTAACATCTTTCTAAAACTTTTGATAGATTTAAATAAGTATGAAAGGTCGTGAAGACTAGATTGTAGAGAGTTCGACAACATAAACTTGACTCTCTAAGGATATATTCAAATTAAAGCTAAACTTATAAGTACTAAATTATTAAAGCTTTCATTATTGAATTATTCAACTCTATTTTATGGCTAAGTTGAATTAATTGTGTTATGTTATGATATGTAGTTGGATAAGTAAAACTAGGTTTATACAAGAGATCAATTAGAAATAACTTTAACAAGGATGTAAATGAGTGAAATATATTTTGAATGATCAAATTATAAATTTGTTTACAATTTATGGTTTATAAACTAATTATAAATAATATAATAAAAGAAAATATTATTTATGATTAAGCTAACATTGATGGTAATGAGGCCATTATAGACGAACTTATAGGGATGATAAGTGTATAGATGCATGATGATTGACATTACTTTGAACTCTAGAATAGAATGTTTAACTTTTTTATATGCTTATATCATTTTTCTTATCATTCAAATTGTACCATTTAATGAGGTTGTGGGTATGAATGGAATTAAATTGAACTCTAGATGTAGAATGTTTAATTTTTTTACGCTTTTATTTTTTTGGGTTATAGTTAATTAATGAGGTTATTAGTGATGATTAGCGAGATGTGATTTAGACCATTGTCGTTTACTAAAACATATGTTATATAGGTCAGAGGACAATAGCTCAAATGGTAGCTTTCAAGTTTAATCCCCCCTCCACCCACGTTGTATTCTCTGGAGACATGTTAACTTGTGCAAAAAAAAAAGGGTAAACAAGTTGAAAATTTTGACGAGTAATTTCTATAAACCCAAAGGCGTAGGAAAATTTGAATATCTCGATATAGATGTGAATAGTGTCACTTGTTGTGATTCGATCCTAGGCATTTCTAAAATAAGTTAACCAGTTCACTAGTTAAACCAGAAAAAAAAAAAAAAATAAAAAAAAAAAAAAAAAATAAAAAAATAAAAAATAAAAAATAAAAAAAAAATAAAAATAAAAAAATAAAAAAAAACATATGTTATAATAGTATACATAGAGATAAACTATAAATAGATGTTTTTGTTAGGAATAAAAATGATGCAACACATAAATAAGTAACTGATAACATGAAAACCACCATGTATATGAGTTGTGGTTCACCTCAACTTCATTTCTATATCCTTGGCCACTCTAGCTAAGTCTGGTCGCTTGGAACAACTTACAATAGACTTCACAAGCCTTTCTTTATTACAACAAATAACATGGGAAAATAACAAGGGTTACCAAAACCATGGGCCCATAACAAAACTAGATATAGAGCTTCAAGATTTAGTAGTAGGAGTAATTATAATATTTCAACACCCCTCTTAATATTTATCTTCTTTTCCAATCTTCTAATTGTTGATTTGTTGTCTTCGTCTTGATTTGAGACATATTCTTATCTTTAGTTTCCTAATCCTTCGAGTTGCTTGGTCCTTCCCTGTTCACTTGCAAAAATATGATCATTGATGTCCATATAAAAAAAATCATTTGTCGAGATACATGGGTGCCAACTATTGTACTAACCAATTATATAGGAGATATTTTCACCTACATGGCTCATAAACATGTTAGATTCCTCCTTAACAATGACTTGGTCCTAACCATCTCACATTCTAAGTTTACTTCACGCATTCCCCCTTAGTCAAAGATTCAACATATCTGAAAACATCAAGCTAGCATATGAGTACACCTACCACCCTTGTACCTATCCAAGTGATTCATTGCACAACTTCATCCTACATCATCTCTATGCATGATAGGGATGAATGTGTGCGCTACCATGCTACAACATATATGCTTGAATAATGAGGCTTACAACAAACCTAGGGAATTGAACTTGCCTAAGGCTAGGCTTTACAACTTCAACCAAAATCTTTGGGGTGTTAGGTACATCCATTCATGCAACCCTTGAAACATTACATCATTTCAATTCAGGTACAAGTAGTGTTTGAATTGTTTACAACAATAACAAGATTAGACTCATCATGTGCCCAAAACACGAGGCATTAGAAAAAACTATGATTTCTTATCAAGGTCATTGCTCGTTGTCGATCTCGTCTACTAGAAATCATTCCATTCAACGTCTATCCTAACTCTATAGCATAATAGAGCTTTAAATGTAATTCCTATGATATATATCTTTCTTAAGCCACTTCCAATCTGATTGTATTTATCCAATTCCAAAATAGAACAATATCCTCCTTCAAACCCTTTTGGCGAAGGCTAACTTTAATGACTCCTTTAATGAATGACACTTCCTTCAATCCGTGGATAGAACTTTCCGTATGTAACTACCTTTACCACTCCAAAGCCTCTATGATACCCTCTTCATCTCTTCGTCCAAAATCCCCTACTATGTTTTGTTAATAAATGTTAAAAAGAAAATGAATATTGTCAAGATAAAAACTAATTCTCATGAGCTTCAAAGTGAAACTGGGCATTGGTCTATTCCCAAAACACCTTCATACTGAAGATTTTGTAGTCTTTTGCGATACTAGGAGGGTTAAAGATGAAAATCACTTCTCTTGGATTGCCCAACTCTTACAACCATTCTAATTTTCAAAATTTTTGCCACACTACCAACCTTATTGACTTGTTAAGTTAGCAAAACTACGATGATCTAGAAATGCCTTTTTCAGTTCTTTGGATCATAGAAATAAAATGTTAAAGAATCTCAAATTTTTTTATTTTGTTGTTTTTAATGTCCAATAGAACGCATTGTCTTAATGGATGTTAATAGTCACCATCATATTTTTTGCAGTTATTTAAATTTAAAACTTATTTTATTTTAGTTAGGTATACATAAAAATCACTTTATTAAATACCTAATTATCTATAAAAATTATCAAAAACATTTTATTACTTTTTCATTGTTTTACATGTTCAAAATCTCTTTGTGATTTTCACAGTTTAGATGCGCCTAAATTTAGATTACTCAAGCCTCCAATTAAAAAGTGAGTCATCTCAAGACTCACAATACCTATTAAAAAATATTTTTACAATCTCAATATCTTTATATAAATTTTGTTAATTATAATAAATTTATTATACTATCATCATTAACCAATATAAAATACAATACAATTTAAATGACATGCTTAAACAAAATAATAATTTCACACATATACATATGGTAGTTAATTAATTATTATTTAATTTTAAAATTTTAATTATATAAAAATTTCTAAATTTATAATTAATCTCATTTTTTAATTATAAAATTTCAAAAAATATTCATTAAATAATTATATAATAAAATTTTTCCATAAAAACCGTTGAACCTTAATTAAAATCTAAATTATTTTACTTTTAACCTTAATTAAAATCTAAATTATTTTATCAAAAGTAAAAGACCAATTGATAAAAGACCAAATATTATCAGATGATTCGTTATATTTTAATAGGTTTTTTTTTCCAATTTTTTCGTAGATTTTTATTATAGTTTTTTCTTTTACTTCATCTTTTTATAATTGATCTGAATTATATTGCTTCAGTTTATGATCAAACTCATACTACTTTACAGTGGAGTGAAAAAAATTGTCAATTTTCCATAATTTAATTTTATAGGTTGAAATTTATTATTATTTGATATTATTTTAATTTATTTTTCTATAATCTTATTGGTTATAAAAATAAAGATATTGTTCAATATATAGATTAATAAACTAAAAAGTAAAAATGTACTATCATAAAATGTGGTCTATATCTTAAACTTATTTAATAAACTAAATTAAGGACCTATAAAGTAGGTTGAAGGGTTATAGTTGGTACAATAATGTGATGTTTGATGTGAAGCAACTTGATTTGACAAAGTCTAGAGTCATTCGTACTCAACAACTCATAAGCCGCTGGACTTGGGAGGGCAACGAGATAAGATTATCCTATCACAAAAGATGGATGTCCAATCACAGGTTCCAAATGTGAATAGGCACATTAAAATCTTGGTTCAATATCTTATTTTATAATTCTAATTAAAATCTTAGTTCAATATCTTATTTTATGATTTCAATTATAGGTTCCAAATGTGAATAGGCAGATTAAAATCCTGGTTCAATATCTTATTTTATGATTCCGGGCAGGAAAGGAGAGTTCATTATTGAATTCCCCTGCTGAGTATTGAATCCATGAAGTGGAGGACACCATCATTTAGAATATTGAAGTTATGTAGAGTGGATAAATAGACTTGACATTATTAATATTAGGATTATTAATATTAGTTTTATGGATTCGATAGAGATATTTATGATTGATATGTTATATGTAGATTAGTGTCTTTACCATTTTAAATTAATATAATTTTTTGTTTTAACTATTTTCCATTTTATATATATATAAAAAATATATTATTTTAAAAATATTTTTAATTATATTAAAAATATAATATTTTTTCTATGTAAAAAAAATCAATATATTAGTTGTTAATAAGTAATGAAAATAGTTATTTGTATATTTTTAGTTAATAGAGTTATTATTACTATTGAGGGAAAATCTTGTTATTTGAAATATTTTAGGTTTTCTTTTATTTTATTTGAGGAAGATGAATTCTTAGACAACAAAAATTAGCTTTACCTCTTACTTCAAGAACAAATGTGGTTTGGGTCCAATAATATTTTCAACAAAATTAATATCCTTTTTGATTACCCTCACATTACTTTTAATGAAATTATTGTAATGTACCAAAGAATTCACCTACGTGTAATAAAAAAATTTAACGAATAACATATTCTATACCACCCTTGCATGCTTATGAACGCAAACATTTCTACTTTAATACTACCTACACGCAGGCATCACAATAGAAATGGCTATGAGTAAAAATATCTTGTCATTTATGAGTGCAATTGGAAATATCCCGCGGAGGGCAGAGAATTATTTGCCAGATTTAATGTTGGTAAAGCTGCTCCTTACACCTGGCCCTTGGCATTTACTTCTGCTGGCTCGATCACGTGATGAGGGTATGGTCTATGAACCCTTTGCTTCCGCACCCTCAGGCTCCTCCCCACATCGACGGTGTGGAAGCAAGGTAGTCCATCTGAGGGCGAGGCTGGCTCGATACACAATTACTCAGTTAATCATTCCATTGATGTTTCTAAAAGCATTTGTCCTCGGCCTTACTATAGCTCTATTCTCCTTCCTGGTGCCAAACACGCTCAGAACCTTTTCTTGATGATGAATGGTTATGGCTCTGATGCTTTGCCAAGTTCCGGATCGATTTGGACCTGGTTTTTAAGAGCAGTTGCCTTGTGGTAAGAATTTCACTGCGCTGTCTATAAGTTTTTCTTTGATTTTCCACACCCTTACTGTATTTCTTTATTTTTTGTTCGGCCCGAAATTCTAAAATGCTTCAAGCTTGTCTCTGTTTCTGTGGATGAGTATTACGGATCTTACTCCAGCAAATTATGCATGGGTGCAGGTGTAGTTGCCCAGCTTCTGGGTCCTATACTCTCAGAGCGCGGCTGACAGGTACGTTCCCATGAATTTTCCGCATTCTATTTGTTACTTAATTGTCCTACTGCAAGAAATGAAGGGGTTCTTAGTATGGAATGAAGGGTTCCTTTTTTTTTTTGGTCAGTGATGGCCTTCTGGCCCATCCCCTTACGGATTCTCTATTTTGCCTATTGCACAGAGTTTTGGCAAATTTTGAGCATGGCAGGCTTGCTCAACTCCGATAAGGATTGGGAATCCATCACTCGAAAAGGGTTTTGAACTGTTAACCATATTTTGACAAGCCCTCGAGCTCTCTTAAACATTTACTATGTAATTGATCTACCATTAAATAAATTTATTTGGGTTATTTCCCTTGGTGAATATTTTGTGGCTCCCTACAGTTTTCAAGACTGACCATGCACATTATATTTATATATGCTCCAATTCTTCTACTGTTGGTCTGGTCTTTACGACCTGAGTTCTGTTGGTTAAGGGATGAGTGCCTTCACTGCGGCGCCTTACCATATTCCTTGATATTCTTAATATATGAACCCTCGTTAAGTTTCATGAGTTGTTGAATTATGATTCTTATGACTGTGACAGTGCATTTTTGTAAAAATATATATAATTTTGTTCTGAACATTCCTCAGTTTGCCAGCGGGATTTTCATTTCATAATGTGTGGTACACAGCGTATTGCACATCGCATCATGGTAAAGGGTTTATGCTTAGCAGGTTTATGTGTTTTTTTTACAATGATTACAAGTCTGGCTCTTCACACTACTAGATTCTTATTCGTATATCCTGAATTCGCTCCTCAGAGCCAAGTTTATACTTTTATGCATTCTCTCTGATTTACTCGTTCTCATATGGTGCCGAGATTTGTAAGATTGCCTTGCTGTCATTTTACATGTATATTTGTGTGCTTACATTGTTGTCTTATAGATTTTATCTGCATGCTAATATGAGCAATTAGACTCTCGTCATGAAATCTGCATACACTCGCAGTTGCGACTTTGCTACTCAGAGTTTTCTTTAAATTCTAAATATATTTTTCATTCCACGAATGTTTCCGGGGTTCTAATTTTATATGTTAAACTTTTCAGTGTTTCTTTGTATAAGGCATGTGAAAAGAATAGAGAAAGAACCATGTTGGTCTTTCTGTTGTTAATGTAATGTATTTCGTTTTGCTATAATGACAATATTTTTGAAGACTCTGAATCTATGGTGAGCCTGTGAGTTTTCTATTTTTTCATTATTTCTATAATCTCTGAAAAAAATTCCCAGCAGACCACTCACGCATTCCACTCCTAGATTTTTTTTTTAAAAGAACAAGATTCAAAACTCTTCACAAACTACTGAACACCTGCATCAGTAAAGGTTTCTTTAGGAGGGCAACCATACCTCCGCTCAATTTCTCATCATGATTCCCTGTAAGAAAATTCTCCCACTCCTCTTTCACAATATAAAGAGGAAACAGAAAAAAATAACATTATAAATCTTCCAAAATAGTCCCAACATAGAGGTTTCTTACGTACCTGGAGTTCTCCGGCTGAAAAGTTGTTCCTGACAATCACCCGAATCAGGGTCTACTGTCTTTCAAACCACCCAACCATGACATTCGTCCTTCAAGACCAGAATCTCCCCCCTTGCTTCTTGCTAACCGCAGTCTTCTGTAAGTGGCTCGTATAGCGAGCAGGGCTATTTGGTCATCACCAGACTTAGCCACTTTTCTTTCCTTATTTGATTCTTTTCTTTTTTTTGTGCCTGTCCCTACAGTGCAGATTTTTCCCCTCCTCCCCTCCTTTTCTCTGGAAACTTTTCCAGTTAGGAGAGGTAGTTAGGGTTGCTTTCACAACAACTGTCTTTCCACCTCAACAGGACAACTTCCTCCTTGAGAATTTTTCATTCTTTAAGGAAACACTTTTTACATTTCACCATGAAACAAATTATATTTAACTTTTAATCAAATACTAATAACAAGTTCAGTTTGTATCTACCACAGTAAATCAAATAATTACATATTTACATTTTTTTTTCCAGGGCATTACAATTATGTATTTTATTACTTTTAATGAAATTATGTCTTTTCTAGGCCCAACTAACTCCAAATGAAGTGAGAATTAAACACACTAGCTACCATCCAAATTATTATCTTTAAACCAATTTCAAATATATAACCTATATGTCTTACACTCTTGTCTTTATTAACTTTTTGTTTAAAAATTGCCAAATATATTATCATATCTAATCATCATACTTTTAAACAAATATAAATTTTCAACTTTTTAGTTGACACTTATTTGAAAGTTAATAAATGTTAGAATCTATTTCATGGGTAATAAGTAAGTATATAGTACAAATAATATAAAATAACATATTTAACAATAACATATATTCTATTTTTTTTTTGCTTTTTGTTCCAATAGATATTATACTTATAAAACGTACTAATAATATATATATATATATATATATATATATATATATATATATATATATAAAATATATTTTATTTTCTTTATTATTTTTAATCTATTCTATTTAATTAATAATTTACTTATTTATTATATATATTATTTATTTGTTTTATTTATTTATTTTATATTATTTATTGTTGTTATTTCTTTTTATTTATTTATATATTATTATTATTTTTTATCTACTTTCGTTCCAGATATAGATATTCTAACTACTACATTTTCCTTTATATATATTTAAAGATTTATAAAAAAGTTAGGCCCTTTTAACTAGTTCCTATTTAAAATTACATTTTTTAATATTAAATGATACCTTTTAATTAAATAATAAAGTAAACACCATAATATTTTATATATATATATTAACCAACTTTCTTGAGATTATCTATGACTTTTTGACTCTGGTCCCTAGGTCATAATTAGCCGTTGGTCAAGATAGCCGTTGGAAGCTCTGGTCAGACTATTTAACATGCTAAGCTGGATCTGTTTCTTCAACTTGTCCTTGGTTCGAACCACACTAGTTGGTTCGAAAAGCATCGACAAAGGTCCTTCTATATGTGATTTATGCCGAAGTTCTTCTTATAACTATTATGGATCACAGAAACCTCAATTCAACAAGAAATTAACTACTATATAGCATTTGTTAAAAAATTAATTATAATTAATTTCATATTTCATTATTCTATTTTTTTCTTTAATATTTAAACAAATTTTTATATTGTAAATTTTCTTTTACTTCTTTTTTTTCAATAATGAGTTCAAATTATTATTAATTATAAGTTAATGCATTTCACAAAAAAAAAAAAGTAATTAAAAGTGTATGAATAAGATTGTGAATCATTAAGATTTTTCTAAATATGAATCTATATAAATGGAACAATTTAAAGTTATTACTACATTTTAAAAAAATCACTATAAAAGAAAGAAAATACTAAATTAATTAAAATTGAAATTAAAAAATAAATTGATAAAAATTAATTAAGCAGTAGTCTAATGAGACGGAGGAATTGCCCGGAATGAAATTCTGGTCATGTTCAGAGAAAATCTGGCCGAGATTTTTGTAAATCCAAGTTATAGTTGTTAAACTTCAAAATTTTAGGTGTTCTAGACATTTTTTACGGTGTTGAATCCATTTCCACCATCAAAAACACGATTCAAAGACTGCCTCTACAAAACTTTTTGAATTTTTTTACCCATATTCCGACCACTTTTAACCGTCAAAATAATTCCTCCCCTCAAACAACTTCATTAATTAATTTCATTATCCAATCCATCAACAAATTTGAGTGAACCCTACGCAACGTTCAATTTTTGTTCACTGTTCCAGTAATAAAGACGCGGTATCCATTTCAAAATATATATATGTACTTTAACGGAAGACTTCGAAACAATAAAAGAAAAAACCTAAATTAAAATGAATTTGAAATTAAAAAATTAATTAATAACTATTAAAATTAATTAATTTCATTATCAATTCATCAACAAATTTGAGTGAGCCCTACACAACGTAGAATTTTTGTTTGAAAGTTTCGTGGTTCCATGATTAAAAAAAAAAAAATCTTATTTTAACTGGGAGGAAAGACTTAAAAAAAAAAATTTCTTTATTTTAACTTGAAAGAAGGAAGAAAGACTTTGGAAAAAATAAAAGAAAAAATCTAAATTGAAATTGAAATTGAAATAAAAAAATAATGGATAATTATTAAAAATCTTTATTTTAACTTGGACGAAAGACTTCGGGAAAATAAAAGAAAAATCTAAATTAAAATTGAAATTGAAATAAAAAAATAATGGATAATTATTAAAATTAATTAATTCTATTATCCAAACCATCAACAGAATGAGTGTTACGCAACGCTGAATTTTACTTTTGAAAATTTCGCGGTTCGATGTGTCTTTCGGTATCTAAAGCGCACCGTTGAATTTTTCTTTGAAAGTTTCGCGTTTCCAGTGA
The DNA here is from genome assembly GCA_000404065.3 of Pinus taeda. Taxonomy (NCBI): domain Eukaryota; kingdom Viridiplantae; phylum Streptophyta; class Pinopsida; order Pinales; family Pinaceae; genus Pinus; species Pinus taeda. The sequence goes on from APFE031500941.1 coordinate 19,199, forward strand.
TCGATACGCGTTTTTGGATATTCCAAGCACTAATATCTTCCGATCATATTTGTCACATTAACCTGTTTTAAAAAAAAAAAAAAAAAAAAGTTTAATATGTAGCGTTTACAGCTGTTTTTAATATAAAAAGTAATAGATAACCATTATTAAATGCTTGAATAAATTCATAAATTTAATAATGAAACACATTTGAATATTATAAAGGGAAGTGATTAATAGATTAGATAATTTTGGAGCAAAATAGAGATAAGTAGATAGAAAATTTTGGATGAAGCATTAGTCCTAACATCATAATTTGTTACAAAAGTTCAGAGTTTATTGAAATGTGTTTGTCCACATTTATGGGGTTATCTAAATAATGATTCTTAGTCTCACTATAGTTGCATTAAATAAACAAATTCATAAATTTAATAATGAAACACATTTGAATAAGACAAAGGAAATTAATTAATAGCCTAGATAACCTTGGAACAAAATGGAACTAGGTGCACAGATAATTTTAGAGGAAACATGAATCCTAACATCATCCTTTCTTAGAAAAGGTAAGAGTTTATTGAAATGTCCTTGTGCACATTTTATTCCATCTTTAATTTATGAGATTATCTAGATAATGATCATTAGTCTCAATATAGTTGCATTAAATAATTTTTTAACATTAAATAGAAATATCATCTTCTTACAAAAGTTAAGAGTTTATTGAAATGTTCTTGTGCACATTTTATTTCATCTTTAATTTATGGGATTATCTAGATAATGATCATTAGTCTCAATATAGTTGCATTAAATAATTATTTAAAATTAATTAGAAATTGGAATAAACCTATTATTAATTGAATTTTGAAAACTCTATGGCGAAAAATGAGCTTATTATAATTATACATAAAACTTATTTTCAAATCAATATTAATATTTATTTCTAAAAATTTTATCCTATATATTTAACAATAATTTTAAAATATAATTTTGAAATAATATAAAATATAAAATTATAATAATTTGTTATATATTACAATTTCATCATATAATATTCACTTTAAATATAAAAATTTGGATTTATAATAGGTATACCATATTGATTTTGTAATAATTTATATAATTTATATAAATATTTTTAATTAGTATTTAAAAATAAATAAAAGTAGGTTTTTACCAAAAAAAAATTACTATAATCTAAATAAAAAATTACATAATTGTTTTTTTCTAAATTCCTATTTCATAAAGAAAATAACAAAATAATAATATAAAACTAATTCGACATCTCATGCCATTTGTTTATAAAAAATATATTATCTTTATCCATGACATTTGATTAGAAAAAAACACATGGAATTAATTTATTCTTTAAATTTTATGTTGGATAAATGTTTATGATTTTAATTTGTTATGTATGACATTTGTATGAAATGAAATGAAATGATATTTTAACGTCCATAAGAATAAAAATAGTCAATGGGACTATTATTCCCTGCTTTTCATCTTTTGCAATTCAATCATTTTCTTGTTCAAATTGATGATGAACTAGCCCAACTTTCCAGCAATTCCCTCACTGAAAAGACAATGCCAAGAAACTGATGCTGGCATATTCCCATAACTTTCTCTAATGTTTTTGAATGCATCACATTCCAAAATGAAATGTTTTTCCGATTCCACTGCCCCAGACATGCAAAATGTACACACCGGTTCTTCCCAAGCATCTTTAGCCTTTTTCACCGTCCTGTTTCACATCGAAGTTGAAGCAAGTTGGTTCTTAATTGAGCAATAAGAAGCTTTGACCTACACAGAATGATAGCTCCAATGAACTCTTTTTGTTGTAGATCACACATAGGGTTGAATTCCTCAATGTAGTACTTCTTCTTTCTACCCAACTCTTTCCCCATATCTGTTAATGAAACTTATTCATAACAAAATCATTTAGCTCCTTGCTATTTGTGGGATAGACATTGAGGTAGATATTCCATTTTTGCATCCATATGTAGTTTTGTTTCATCCATGTTTTCTTTCTTTCACTCATGCCTTCATTGAAGATAACATTAGGCCATCTACCTATTCCCATTTTCTCAATTCTTTTTAGATATCTTATGAGCTGCACCATAGCAATTGCTTTGATGGGAGTTTCTCCTGTTTCACTCAACATTATCTCATAAGGTACCGAATTTTTTATTTTGAACTTTCTCATGATCAAGCGTTTTTGGATTTTCTCAATTTGTTTCCATTTTGAGAAGAGGGTGTTGCTAGTCCACAATTCACACCCATATAGGATCACTGGACAAACTAGGAGTCCAAAAAGTGTTTTAGTCATTTTCCAATCCCATAACTCTGCCTCTCTACATATGTTTTGAAGAGTATATAATGCTTTCCATCCTCCTAAAATTCTCTTCTTTTTGCGATCCTCCCAATTAAGTTTGTTGTTGAAATCAATCCGGAGGTACTTATACTCATTTAATTCTTCAACACTGTTTCCTTCAAAGAAGAATGTATGTTGGCTCTGCTTCCTTTTATTAGAGAAAATCATTATTTTGGTCTTGCTAGTATTAACTTGCATCCCTACTTCTCTACAAAAATGTTGAAGGGCATATAGGTGCATTTTCAATCCATGGGCCGATTTAGAAATCAATACAAGATCATCCGCATATAAAAGAAGCTTTACCACAAACTCCCCCAACCGAATACCATCTGTAAAAACCCATCACACTATGGCTCGAATGTATTTTTTTTGTTTAATAAAGTTCAACGCTTTATACCTTTTACTACCAATTGAGCTTTGTATTTCTCCACATTTCCTTCTGCATTCGTCTTCTTCTTGAACACCCATTTGCTGCGAATGGGTTTCCTTCTAGTCGACAACTCCACCAGATCCCAAGCCTCATTTTTGTGCAAAGATAACATTTCATCAACGATGGCATCTTTCCAGAGTTTGAAATCCTCTGAATCTACCACTTCCTTCATAGTTCTGGGATCATCATCAGTAATATATAAAATAAAATTTGAACAGAAAGAATATGGACTATACCTTTTTGGTTGTCTTTTTTCTCGAATTGATCTTCTCACAACCAGAGTTTGTGGGTCTTCATCTTCTGATTCCTCTTCTATTGTAGAGTTTGATTCTTCCTCCTTAAGCTCAAATTCTATCTTCTCAGGTTCCTTTGGTTTGACTTCATATTTAAAAACATCTTTCACCTCTCTGAACACCATATCTTGGCTATACACAATATTCCTTGTTACTAGGTGCCAAAGCTTATAACCATTTCAACCATCCTTACACCTAATGAAGATGCACTTTTCATATTTTCTATCCAACTTTGTTCTTTTTACCTTTGGAACATGTACATATGCGTCACATCCAAATTCCCTCAGATGTGAAAGAGAGGGTTTTTTACCAGTCCATACCTCTTGTGGAGTCTTATCCTCCAACGCTGATGAATGTGATATGTTGACCAGGTAACATGTAGTCTCCACCACCTCTACCCAGAATTCATGTTCTAACCCGACACCATTGAGCATACTTCTTTCCCTTTCCATCAACATCTTGTTCATTCTTTCTGCAACTCCATTTTTCCCAGGTTTGTATGGAGTAGTATTATGTTGTGCTATACCACACTTCTTATAGAATTCTTCAAATTCCTTCAAGAAAAACTCTCCACCATTATCTGTCCTCAACACCTTTATCTTCTTCTCTGTCTAGTTTTCTACCAAAGCCTAGAATTCTTTAAACCCGTCAAAGACTTCAGATTTCTTCTTGAGGAAATATATCCATGTATTCCTTGAGAAGTCATCTATAAATGATGCATAGTACACAGACTTACCCAGTGATGGAACCTTCACATGTCGAAAGACATCACTGTGCACAAGCTCTAATATATGTTTCAGCCTCTTACCACCAGAGGTGAAACTCACCTGATTCTTCTTCGCATATACACAATTTTCACAGAAATCAAAATCCAGAGAGCTATTAGTCATACCTTCTACCATACGTTTACCATGAAGTATTCAAAGGACCTTCTCTCCAATATGTCCAAGCCTTTGATGCCATAGAATGGTCTTTTCTCCAGAGACCATTAGATTTTCTGCTCCACTTTCAGGAACCACAAAACTGTTGCACCCATCAATAACAGTGCTACCTTGCAGCTTGTACAAAGTTCCAATCTGAACTCTCCGCATCAATACCAGTTCTCCCTAAACCATCTTGCAAATAACTTTCTCAAACACTGTTTTTACACCTGCATCATTCAACTTGCTTACATAAATAATATTTTTGGCTGATGCAGGAATATGCAGAACACCCAGAAGTGTTCTAATCCTTCTACCTTGAAACTTTAACTTAAATTTTCCATGACCAATGATTCTAGTCTTCCTGTCATCCCCCAAGAAGACATCACCACCATCATGTTTCTCATACTCACAGAACCACTCTCTATGGGGAGTGAAGTGAAAGGATGCACCTCAGTCAATCAACCATGCCTCGTGATCTACATGTGTACTTGAAGAAGCCAAGTACACATCCCCACCTTCATCTGAGGTGGTTTTCGGCTTTACAGAAGGAGAATCATCAGATCCCTTTCCTTTGTCAAGAGCTTTAGATTTATCGTCCCTTTTGTAGTGCCCTTCCTTTCTGCATTTCCAGCACACCTTTGCAGGTTTTCTTGGAGATTTAGATCTCGCACTCGATGACTTATTTTTGTTTCTTTTATGGGACCGTCCTTGTACAAACAAGGCATCACCATTCTAGATCTCCATATATTTCTGTCTCATCTCTTGTGTCAACAAGGATGAGACTATTTCATCAAACTGCAAGGCAGTTGCATTGCTCCCTATTGCAATAACCAGACTATCCCACGAATCTGGTAGAGAACACAACAAACTAATGCCCTTCTCTTCATCTGCAATTTTAATATCAACAGATAATAACTAACTTACCACAGTATTAAATGTGTTCAGATGCTCTGTCACCGAGTCTCTATATTTCATCCTCAAGTTATACAACTTTTTCGTACGAACAATTTATTTACCAGAGACTTAGATTGGTACAAAGTCCCTAACTTGTCCCACATAGCCTTCACCGTAGCTTCGCCTGATATATTCCAAAATACTAAATCTGGGACATACAATCGTATTGTGCTCTTTGCCTTCTGATCCAACTTCTTCCATTCTTTATCGGACACTTCCATTAGTTTAGTACCTAGATCTACCGCGATCCACTAATTTTTATCCACCAACGGATTTGTTGGGCCTTGAAATTGTCATTCACTTCCATTACATTTTCACTTATATTTCCATATTGTCACCTTCACTCCACCTCTATTTCATTACATTTCCCTCCATTTCATTACATTTACCTTACCATTATCATTATTGGGTCACATTTATGTTTTTCCAAACTTTATTAATTCCTACCATTTTTAAATGAATTTATGGTTAAAAATTAGAAACTAATGTGCATATACTTACACCTAACAAGTGGGATGAGATTGTTGACATGTATAGGTTAAAGGGAAGCTTCTAAAAGACCTTTATGTGGCCTCCCAAAACCAAATTCGAATTTGAGTGGAGAAGATCATGGAATCATAAGGATATGTGTCTCATTTCCTATTTGTAACGAAACTCTAAGAAGACATGTGTCTTATCATTTCGTATTTTGATTGTAACTCTAGAGATATAGGGAGAGATTCATGGAATCTCATTAATGATATAGCTTCTCATCTTTTTGTATAAATAGGGGAAGTTTTCTCCTATCATAGGGTAAAAAAATGAGGAAAAGAAGAGAAAGAATTAAAAATGTTTTATAACAAGGCGTGAGATGGAATGGGATGTAAAGTGAAGAGCTATTGATCTAATGAGATTAGGAGTGTAGATTTCCATTGTGTAAAGTTGGGAGTTTATCAATAAAGAAGGTTCTTTTCTATTATTGAATTTTAGAATGTAAGTTTTGCGAGTTGGAATGTTGTTGGACAATGGAAGGGTCCCCATCAACCATGTGCATCCCTTTGTAAATTTGTAACATTAATTAGTTTGTTTTACTTTGATTCATGCAAATAGTTTAGCTTTCCATTGCAAATGTTATTTTATTTTTCAAATGTAGATTTACCTCACTGTGTAATTTTGTGTTTCCTAAGAACATCTCAAGAAAGTAATGTTTTATCTATTTTCTAAAATTGGATTGCTTGAAGAATTAGAGCATACAGTGACTTAGCTTTCTTTCACATGTCTTTACAATGCTTTCTTAGATTCAGCTTTACATTCACTGTTTAACCCTATGTTTTCCAAAGAGCTTCTCAAGAAGGTAGCATTCGGCCATTTTCCAATATTGGTTGCTTGAGGCATTAAGAATAAACAGTGATTTAGTTTCTTTCCTTATTCTTTTGTCATGATTTTTAGATTAAGCTTTCATCTATTTTGTAATCTCATGATCAGCAAGTCCAGGAAGGTAGTTCTTCCAATTTGGGTTGCCTAAGAGGCATTAGATCACATAGTAGCTGCAAGTTTTCCTTTCCATGCTCTTATGATTCTTTCTTATATCACATATAATGTATTAGTCAATTGATTAAGTCGTTTCAAGAAGATGATTTTGACATCTTCCTATATTGAATGTTCACAATAGTATTTGAGCATGCAGTAGATCATAATTTTTTTTATATTGCTTGCTTTCATTTCATAGAATATGATTAGTTTTATTTTTGATCAAGTGTTTTCAAGGATAAGGATAGGAGTGATTTCATTTTCATCTTATCAATGAATACAATTGTATCTAGAATAATGCTCTGCTTTTCATAAACATAGTGTCGGCCTAGATTAGACTAACCATTCAAGTTTTTGATTTGATTTTATGCAAATTAAATTAGTTGAAGTACATTTCCTTTTCTTTTTTCGTAGAAATTAGTTTTTATATTAAACATACACTAGACTTAGTTGATCATTGACACTTAACATCCATTAAAATCATTAGGCATAAAAGGCAAAACCCTCAAAACAATACAAAAACATACTCAACAAAGTAAGAAACAAGGTTAACTAAGCACATATTGTGCACCACAATTCATCAGTTTACTAACCCTGGTCGATAATTTATGTTCACAATTTAAGACATTAAATTGAGTGAACAAGATCCTCCATCTTGAGTTTCCACAACTCAAAACTATGACCATTAAATTTCTCGATCTCTATCTTTCCACTGCTCACCATCTTCTTTCACCACCTGAATCGATCCTGCAAATCTCCCACTAAACAGGCTTTACCACAGGCCTGAACAAAACCCCCCAGCAACAAAGGCATTCCCTTGAAGCCAAAACAACTCTGATACCAAATGTAGGTTTTAACCCCATACATAAATTAACTGCATACGAATTCTAAAAACAAAAATTAAACAATAGCAAGAGCATAACACATAAAACAAATACACACAGAGATTTTTCCCTGGATCCCAAAACCGAGACTACTAGATTGATTTTTCATTATGTTCCTTTCAATGTTACAATACATATATATACATGCCGAAGTATCTAATACCATGGACCGAAAACCATCGCGCCCAAAACCATGTGCGAAAACCATGCACAAAACCATAGGTAGGTTCGCCCACCTAATATAAGGTTCAAAAACAATTTCTCTAGGGCACTACCCCAGACCCTGTAGAGTGGCCTAACCACCCCCCACTGCACATCAGTGCAACGAAGGGGGGGCTCCGCCCCCCCTCTAACCTCCCGATTTAACTAGAAGAACTAGTCGTGGAAAGAATATAACACAACCCAACATAAAAAAAACACAATACTTTTTGTTTATGTAAACATTACATGTTATATCCATTGCACATGCTAGAAGGAGTGTAGCATGTGCCTCTATCATTCAAACATAATATATACTTTGTTGTTGAAACTCGATATATAGAACAAACTTTGCCATACTTGCCATACAAAAAGATTTAAAGCTCTTAAAACAAGATATCTTAGGATTAATCAATGTCAATGCATCCACTCCTGGGATTGGGTCAAGATATTTGTAGTTGTTAGTAAAAGAATTAAGCGGAATAGAGGTTAAAAACCATTACTGTAAAATTATCCAAATTAAGCAATTGTTCCATCTATTGCAGCACTATTTAATATGCACTTGTCACATATGGTGCCTCCAGCTTTGAATTGTCAAGTAAGGTCCTATAAGTTTCCCAAAGAAACTTAAACCATGGGGTAAACAGTTCCCGATCAGACTTGTCATTCCTTTTCTCTCCACTAACATAACTGATCATCAAGTCCTCTAGCGTCTTCTTTGCCTATAAGTCATCAACATCAAGATCAATCTCAGATGTCAGTGCTTGAGCTTGAGCATGTTCAGTTGTAGCACCCTCCTCACACACCTACTCAAGTAACTAACCAACTAGAGTAAACATGTGAATAGAAGTTACTAAGATATGATTCAACCTCCTAAGTCACCTTAACGAAGTAGAACCGATGGAAACACACCATATAGACTTTCCACATCAGCAATAGGACTCCTAGGAGCCATCCCAATAACTTAGGTAACCAATCCCTGGGTCCCACTGAGTTTTTAGACCATTAAACCCCTAGGCATTCCCTTGATATGGGCATGCATGCATCCAGGGACTTTTCACCTCAGACCCATGCATGTGTCTTCGATATTTGTGCCATTTTTGTAGGCCTAGATCCTAGGTCACTACTGAGAACTCAATGACACTTTTAGAACTAAAATCTAACAACCAAATAATGATACAAAGGAAAATTACTTGAACAAGGACTTGACTAGACCCTTACTAGCCATGATAGACATTTCGTCAAACATGTTACAAATATGTAATATATAGGTTTAAACAAAACATTCGAGCATAGGGGTATGATACTCATCTGAGAATAGCTAAGAAGCATTGATAACTCAACACATTAGTTGCAGTTTCATCAGTTAGGCCATAGATACATTGTTCATTCATTTACAAGTAAAAGCATTATGAGATCCATACATAGCCACTGTCATAATACATGTTCATAACCAACATAATAACAATATAAATACCAAGGAAATCACATGAATTTCATCCACATATAAACTAGTATAATTCTCATGAAATAACAAGGAGAAATAACCTCATATTGATGATGAAAAGGCCAACCAGTTTGGGACTTTCACAAACTGCCCGATCGTAGACATGGCTGAAACAAATCTTTCTTTAGCCAGTCACCCCTACACCATATTCAAAGCATGAATGTGGGATCTCATAAAACACATCAATCAGACCATCTAGGGGTTCTAGAGGCCAAACCACCTCAACCCATCAAACAGTGATTCCACCTCAAGGTCGGACATCACAAAACCATCACCACATTGGTATCTACCCAAGCCTTTCAGGGCTCTAGAGCATTTTTTCCAACCAAGGATTCCAGGACTAGTAACTTAACCCACAAATTATGTAGGGATCCAAAGCATTTCTCCAACCAAGGATCTAGGACTAGTAAATCAACTCACTAAGGGCTCCAAAGAATTTTTCCAACCAAGGCTCCATGACTAATAACTCAACCCAAGTTGTTACAGGTCTCTAGAGAATTTTTCCAACAAAGGCTCTAGGAACTAGTAACTCAACCCAAGCTAAAGGAAACATGAGAACCAACAAAAAAAAAACAAAGAAATAAACCCACAACACCATGGCTATCTAGGAAATGGAAATGCTAGGAAAATCCACTATCAATCTAGGCAATCCTCCATGGCATTAACCGATCATGACTAATAAACCACATGCATATTCCATGCATGCCAAAACTAGAAGGGAAAACATACATGCAACTCGGTACCTGCAAGAAAACCCTGTTGTAGTTGTTGATCCCAATTACCTCTTGCACTTTCCTACTCTTCCTTTGCCTTCTTGCTCCAAAAATCCATATATGCCACACTCCTCCAAGAGCTTGTGCACAGTGATGTGTTTGGACCTATGTCGGTTGCATCATTGGGTAATTATGTCTACTATGTATCCTTTATAGATGACTTCTAAAGGAATACATGGATATATTTACTAAGGAAGAAATCTAAAGTCTTTGACAGGTTTAAATAATTTAAGGCTCTAGTGGAAAATGAGACAGAGAAGAAGATAAAGGTGTTGAGGACGGATAATGGTGGAGAGTTCTGCACGAAGGAATTTGAATATTTATGTAAGAAGTTTAATATAGCACGAAATAATACTGCTTCATAAACACCTCGGCATAATGGAGTTGTAGAAGGAATGAATAGGACGTTGATGGAAAATGCAAGAAGCATGCTTAATGGTGCTGGGTTAGGACATAAATTCTGCATAGAGGTGGTGGAAACTGCATGTTACATGGTTAATATATCACCTTCATCAACATTGGAGGATAAGAAACCACACGAGGTATGCACTGGTAAGAAACCCTCTATTTCAGATCTAAGAGTATTTGGCTGTGATGCATATGTACATGTTCCAAAGGAGAAAAGAACCAAGTTGGATAGTAAATATGAAAGGTGCATCCTTATTGGGTATAAGGGTGGTTTAAAAGGTTTTAAGCTTTGGAACATAGAAACAAGGAAGGTTGTGTACAATTGAGATGTGGTGTTTAGAGATATGAAATATGTTATTAAACATGAAGTCCTACTAAAGGAACCTGAGAAGATAGAGCTTGAGCTAAAGGAGGAAGAATAAAACTCTACAAAAGAACAGGAATCAGAAGATGAAGAGCCACAAAATCCAGCTATGAGAAGATCAGTTTGAGAAAGAAGGAAACATAAAGGTATAGTCCATCTACTTTTCGTTCAAATTTTTCTTTACCTATTACTAATGATGATCCCAAAACTGTTAGGAAGGCAATAGATTCAAAGGACGAAAAACTTTGGAAAGAGGACATGGTTAATGAAATGGCATCTTTAGAAAAAAATGAGGCTTGGGATCTGGTGGAGTTGTCAGCTGGAAAGAAGCCCATTGGAAGAAAATAGGTGTTTGAGAAGAAGATGAATGCAAAAGGTAAGGTGGAGAAATACAAAGTTCATTTGGTAGAAAGAGGTTATTCTCAAGTGTCGAGAATTGATTTTGGTGATATATTTCTCCTATTACCAAGGTAGCTTCTATTAGATTACTTTTATCTATTGTTGTTGGTTTTGATTTTGAGGTAGAATAGATGGATGTGAATATAACATTTCTTCACGGGGATCTGGAAGAAGAGATCTACATGAAGCAACCTAAAGTCTTTGTAGTGAAGGGAAAGAAAGAATTGGTATGCATGTTAAAAAATTCTATGAATGGGTTAAAACAACCACCAAGGATGTGGTATCATAATTTTGATACATTTAAACGGGGACTAGGCTTCACCAGAAGCAAAGAGGATCACTATGTGTATTTTAAATTAATTGGTGATCATGTTATTTATCTGGTCTTGTATGTGGATGATATGTTGCTAATTGGAAATGACAAAGAGATTATCCAGGATTTGAAGAGCCAAATTTCCTCCAAATTCGACATAAGGATCTTGGTGCTGCAAACTATATTGTGGGCATGGAAATTAAACAAGATCGAAAAAATAGGAAGCTCTGTTAAATCAGAGGAAGTATGTCAAGACAAAACTACAAAGGTTTAATATCCAAGATAGTAAATCGGTGAAGGTTCGTATTCCTGTTGGTGTACAATTATTTGTTGAACAATGTCCCAAGACACAAGAAGACGAAGACGACATGTCCTGTGTTCCATACACAAGTGCAGTCAGTAGCCTGATGTATGCAATGGTCTATACTATACCATAGTTTACATATGCAGTGGGAGTATTGATCAGGTTTATGTCAAAACCAGGGAAGGAGAATTGGAAAACAATGAAGCAAGTTTTTAGGCATTTGTGTGGCACTAGTGATTATGGTTTGTGCTACCAAGGAAGACTAGGATTGGATGGACTTTTGGACATTCGTGGCTTTGTTTATGAAGACTAGGTTGGATATCTAGATCAGAGAAGATATACAAGTGGGTATGTGTTTAACCTATTTGGCGTTTCAGTCTATTGAATGAGAAAGAGATAGTCTGTAGTGACACAATAGATGGAAACCACTCATGCAATCAAGGAAGCAGTTTGGCTACATATATTGTGTTCAAGTACGGGGTTAGTACAACGAGCTATAAGGATAGATTGTGACAACCAAAGTGCAATGTTTTGGGCAAAGAACCCTACTTATCATTCAAAGACAAATCACATTGATGTTCAATATCAATTTGTGAAGGATATGGTTGAGGACAGAAAGGTGTTTCTGGTAAATGTGGACACATTGAAGAATGTTGCAGATGAAATGATGAAGTCTGTGAGCACTAAGAAGTTTTCTTAGTGTAGAGAAAAAATGGGCATTGTAAGGGTGGACCAATGACTAAGCTTTCCTATAACCCTCTATGTGGAAAATAAAACAAAAACTGGGAGAATGTTGGGTGTGTGTTATAATCTTTCCACGACTAGTCGCATGCATAGGGGGTCATGGTGTGGGCAATAGCCGCCGCTGTTCGTTGCGCTGGGAACAACATGGGGTTTCAGGGGGGTGGTAGCCACCTATACGGGGTTTGGGGCAACACCCCGAGGACATTTTTTTGGATCGTATATTAGGTGAATTGACCTAAATATGGTTTTGTGCATGGGTTTCAGACATGGTTTTGGGCATGATGGTTTTTTTCCCATGGTATTTTGTAGATCCGGTCAAGGGAACTATGATTATGTTCTAATATAGGATTAATGGGTTTGGGTTTATGAATGCTTCAACATGTACATATATGTATTGTAACATTGAAAGGAAAATAATGAAAAATCAATCTAGCAGCCTCGATTTTGGGATCCAACGGAAAATATCCGTGTATTTGCTTTATATTCTCGTCATTGTTTATTTTCCTTTTTAGAATTTGCCTGCAGGAAATTTCTGTACATGGTTAAAAACTACACAAACTACATGTAACCTATGACTTGAATCTGTTATGCTAAAATTAAAACAATCTATGCTACAAATGTGAACTCAAACTCCCGTAAACCAATATCTAGCTCAGACTAAAGTATGCACACTGAAATCTGAAAATTATTGCACACTATAATCTAATTATCAATTGTTGTAAGTAAAAGTAAGTATAACGACGCTTAATCCATTGGGCTAGTGGAGTCAATAGTTAATAAATGTTCTTCTTCCTATGTCCTGAAAATTATTGCACTTCAAGAAACCAAACTACATACTCCAATAGGAATTCAAACTAAAACAATTGCTGAAAATAAAACCCATTTATAAATTTCACACCAAAAGTGAATAATCTACTGCACACTGAAATTGAATGCTCTACTGATTCAATCCCATGCACCTCTATCTAACCGAGCTGAAAATATGTACTGTTAGGTGTAGTCAAATTTCCAGTGTAACCATGTGGGAAGAGGATTAACTAGCATATTAGTTTGCATGCATCTGAATATATGAAATATATTTACAATATGAAGGACAAACTCCATAGGTAACTGATACTTACAATTAAAACTTCAAGACTGTATCCTTTGTTGATGTTTGAAATTTTTTATCACTGCCATAAGGAAGAAAACCATGTTGTTGCATGCCATTATCATAGCAAGATATTCACTTGTCGTTTTGAATCAAAAACATTTGGAATCCAGTGGAATCGCCATATAGACAAAGTGGAGCCGTTAGGTGAAGGAATTACAACCAATATCAAATTCCTACTCATTGTTCCCCAACAAAGAATATGTCTAGTCTTGATCATTCTGCATGGATAGATCTCTTTGCTACTTCACTCCCCTACAATGACGCCAAATTTTTTATCTATTTCTCGAAGGCAGTTCTTGGTTGCGAAACTATGCCGAGAAACCAACTTGACCAAACATTAGATTCAATATGGCCCTCGAACCAAAGGGGCCTCCCTAAAGTTTTATGATGATTTTTTTTAACGTTGCTCATTATCAATGGACAACAACCTCAGAAGCACAATGATAAGATCTATTATTTGTCGTAGGTGGTTGTTCATGAATATCCAATCTCTACTCAAAAATAAATACCTCTCTTGGTGAAACTTGATCAATGTGCCAACATATAGATCCGATAGAAAAAAAGAGCTTAAACGGTTTGATGGAGGAAACTAAGAGAAATCAAAAAATTAAGTATTCATATTGAATAATTAATCAATCAAATATAGTAGATGCATGTAGAAGAATTCTACAACCAAATATATCTATATATATATATATATTCAAGAGATGAAAAAAGGTAACAATTAAATGATGCAGAGGAGCTAATATAAATAGATTGTTCAATTATCTAATCTTAGTGTAGATTATAACTTTGCAGCGGGCTTTCAAGGAGGTTCATACTCAAACCTATCCTTGCCCTAAATCCTATGTTACATTGAACATATGCAGAGACGGATTGTGGAATAAATGGGAAAGACAACATTGAGAAACAATTTATGTCATGAAACTAAATCCAAAATACTTCAATTAAAATTCCTGTAATAAAAGTCTTTGCAAAAGGGAAAGGGTTTTGGCATCAAAGGGCAACCCTTTTACATTTAAATTGAAACGATCTATAGGGAAACATATTCCTCAAACTGTCAATAGTTTACAGGAAACAAATCCTATCAAATAAACTAAAAATACAATATGTTGCAAAAATATGGAAATGGTAGAAAATCTTCTGCCTTTAAATCTAGGAGTGATCCTTTAGTTTCTACTTCTTTTGCTAAGAAATCTGAAGTTGTTTAAGATTATGCCTTGTAAATTTGGAAATGATTCCTCGACTATTGATTTTGTTCCCTCAAATCTAGAAATTGGCTAAGTAATTGATGATTCATCGCCTTCATTCTTGAAACTGGTTACCCATTTTTTGTCACAAATTTGCCTTAGTCTTCTTCTTGTTGATCTTTTACTCAAGAATATGGAGGTTAGATCTAAGACTTTTGTGATCCATAATTATATGAACCACATTAGTTGGTTCGAAACATCAACCCAATCCTTTCAATGTGACTAATCTAGAAGACTGCTCTCTAAAATATGGAGGTTGTTGAAGTTGCTCCCTAAAACTCAATTAATATGCCCATAATTTGGTTGATTAATCCCTTCTTATATAATTTATTAATCCCCTGTCCTTTGATAAAATCCCTTGATAATTCAATTATCTTAATTATCCTTAGGTGCTTAATCATTGTCGAGAAATTTGAAAATGATTTGGAAATCATTATTTTTTGTCACTCTTTAATTTTCAAAAATATAAATCTTAAATTTTTGGGAATAATATATTTTGATAAAAACTTTTCCCAAAAGTCTATAAAATCATATTTCCATATTTTCATGAATTGCATAAATGAAAACTCAAAATATTTACTCAAATGATTTTATCTCGTAAAAACATTCATTGTTTGAAATCCATGTAAAATTGTTCCTTTGCTCGTGAATTTCTTAAATCAAATCCCAAAATATTTCTCTGTAAACCTATTTATGGTTTTGAAAACCATGTCCTATAATACTTCTCCATTGTAGATATTATTTGTTTATAAATTTCATAAATGGAATTAAAAACAATTTACCCAAACCATTCATTGTTTTCATATTTGGTTTTGCCCACTTTTGGTCTACTTATAAATAAAGGAAACTTCATAAATAATTCTCATTTTTCTGTGAAAACCATCTAATGTTTTGCTTCCCCGTGGTTTTGAAAATAACATCTCCATTTTCAACTCTCTTTTTACTTTTGTAAAAACATCAAAAGGACAAGATATACACCATGAACCAACCCAAGGGGTTTAAAAACAAGAAATAAATCCAACCATATATTGTAATGGATTTGTGGAAATTATCACTCCTCAAACTCTCAAGATAGAAGGATATAGCAAGAAAAAAAAAATTTGTTGATTAAGTTGGGTAGTAGCCATAATATTACTCATTATAATATAACAAAGAATTTGAATTTCTTTCTATATCCAACACAATACTATGATGTTATGGTTGCATTTGGAGAAAACATAATTTGATTAAGGAAATGCCATAATATCAACTCAACCATGGGGTAATATGAATTGAATAGTCCAATACTTATTATTTCAATGGGTATCATCTAATGTCCACCACATCATCTCTAAGAAAAAAAAATATAAAGTTCAAGCAATGGAAGTTCACATAGAGCATCAACAAAAAGCTCTGCAACTCTTAAAGGATAACCTGACTTTGGTGCATAATCGAATGAAACAAAAAGCATATCAACATTGTAGTGAAAGAATATTTGACATGGGAAACTGAGTATTTTTATGGCAACAAACATAGAAACAAATGTCCATCAAGCAAGCTAAGAAGGATAATAAATTATCACACAAGTACTATATATGGACCTTATAAGGTGTTGCAAAAGATTGGTACTATGACATACAAATTGGAGTTCCTACATATTCACGAATACACCTAGTTTTCCATGTTTCATACTTAAATAAAGTTATAGGTGACAAGATTCTAGTACAAGCTATATTGTCAACACTTGACGAGGAAGAAAATTTTATATTAGATATTAAAGAAATCACGAATTAGATAAATTTTGAGGTAAAAAATGAACCTCAAAACAAAATTGTGTAATAAAAACCAACTTTTTTACTTAGAAGCAATAGGATTCAATATGACGATGTCAATTGTGGTGGATGATTCACCATTTTTGGAGTAAAAAGGTAAAAAGAAAGAAAAGAAGAAACCAGTTTTTAACTCATATTTTCAACTTATCTCCCTATGATTTTACTCAAATTTCGAGCATGATCACTCGTTGGATGAAAATTTTAATTTTTTATCCAAGAAGTACCTATATTTCATACTTTCAATGGACCCTACTATGCGAAAAATGTGAAATACATGAAAAATGTGATTGCAATCATGTTTTTTCATGTATTTCACATTTTTCATGTTGTAGGGTCCATAAAAAATATGTAACATGAGTACCCTTTCGATGGAAAATTAAATTACGCATCTAATGAGTACCCCCGCTCGAAATTTGAGTAAAATTGCAAAGAGATAAGTTGAAAAAGTAGTTTTTTCTTTTTTCCCTCCAAAACTTGATAAGGTAATCTAATCTTATTTTATTATTTTATAATATTCCTTGGGGGGTCACTTTAGACCTCAAAAATTATATAATGGAAACAAGAATCAGTAGTTATGAAATCAATCAATTTTAGAGTATCTCATTAAATGGAAAAACTTACCTACTAAAGGTTGCACATGGGAGGATGAGTATTTTACACAAAAAAGCATCCAAAACTACTCAAGCATTGAGGACGACACATTTTTGAAGGAGAGGGGCATGTTAGGTCCCTATAATACTAGTGCAGACCCGATATTGTTATTTTTGTGTCCCATAAAAGACCACTATTGTTATTGTTGGACCATTTCATTATTTTTTTCCACAAGGAAAAATCATAATTTTTATTAAGAGATAATGAAAACTACGTGTCCTTACATTATTATTGTTATATAGGCTCTAATTATATTTTGACCCTTTGACCAAGGATGTCTTTTCATTTGAATCATCTAAGAATTGTTTATTTACATCATGTAACCTCAAAGTGACTTAATATCAAGGCGTTGATCTGTTTCTTCTTATGTTTTTTTCATATATATTATATATATATATATATATATATATGTCATGAAATGGTTGGAGGAATGAATTGGATCAGCCGCATCGAAATTTAATTCCTATTATATGTATATTTTCATATTGAATATATAAGTATGTATCCATAAAAATATATAAAATTTTGTTGCAATAATAAATTATAACTTTTATTATAAAATGAAAATAATAACCATCCTAGATCCATCTTAACTCTATCTATCAAGCGCACAGAGGGATCAAATCTAATATCTCAAGGTGCAAACCTCTTTTATGAGTGCAAAACTTGAAGAAAGGTTTGCACCTCAACAAATTTCATCCCTCTCGGAGCTTGATAAATTCAGAGTTAAGATGGATCGAGGTTGGTTTAATTATTAATTTATTTTTATTTTTATTTTTATTTGTAATTTTATATAATTTCACTGAGTCAAAATGTTTTAATTAATATTTTTTTTTTTTGTAATGTTAGATAACCTAATATAACTAGACATTGCAACTCAATGTTAGATAACATAATATAACAAGACATTACGACAACTCTTCCATACTAGGATGGAGAGTGTCTCTTGGCAAAAAAATGTAATAAAATTAATTAAAAAAAAAATATTTACAAAATATTTTGATTGTGAAATGAGAGATGGATGTTGGGCATATGGTATTGATGAGTCATGGTATTGGTCCATGGTATGGTATGGTTAATAATATCCATGGTAAAGTGGGGTGAGTATCAATGGTTAAAAGTGTTGTTAATTGTAAGTATTATTTTGATTGTGAAATGAGGGATGGTTTTTTGGGCATGTGGTATTGATGAACCATCATATTTCTTCATGGTATGATATGGATAATAATATCTATGGTAAGGTGGTGGTGAATATCCATGGTTAAAACTCTTGTTGTATTGTAAGTATTAAGTTTTTTTTTGTTTATTAATGAAATTTAAATACAACTACAAAATTATTATTTTAATTTATATGGTTAAATAGATCTTAATTTGTAGCTACTATATTCTCATGTGATAGAGATGTAGATATATCTCAAAAGTAATTATAATATTTTTTCTTTTAAATCTAATAAAAAAAGTATAAAATTAAATTCAAATAAAATATTTATAAAATATTTTGAGTGTGAAATGAGAGATAGTTTTTGGACATGTTTTATTGATGAGACACAATATTGTAACAAAGAAAAATAGCCCAGAATATCCATGGTTAAGCACACTGTTGTATTGTAAGTTTATGTCCTTAATAATTAAATTTAAATATTGTTACATAATCATTATTTTATTTTCTTTGATGTAAAGTCACATGTTCAATTCCCCCATTGGAATTAAACATATTAAATGGACATATAAAAATCTTTACAAACTTTCTTACATTATATCTACACATTATCGCTCAAATAAGTTGCAATAATTTTAAATAATATTTTATTATACATTAAAACTTAAATAATATAATGTAATTATTTGTTATTTTTTATTTGTATGATAATTTATAATTATAAAAAAAAAAATTATATATACATTTAGAAACAATAGATTGATATTTAAAATTCTATTAATTAATATAAAGGTAAAGATAAAAATATATCAACATGTTTCATTTATAGTCCTAAAAAAATAAGATTTTACATTTAAAAATATGAAAAACATTACATTAGGTTTTGATTAAAAAAATTAGCATGAAATTTATGTTTTTAAACTGAATTCTTACACCAGATCAATGCACTACACTTGTTTCAACGATAACCTCGTTACTTATAATCACCTTATTAGTCCCTGCCCCTTCCGGGCTGGCAGGGACTATAGTAATCGATTTGTGTCGATAGCATTACTTTGACACGATAATCAACAAACGTCTTTTAACTTAAAACAAAGTTTCCTGAAATGACACAAGAACCAATACGATATTTTATATTTTCTTATTCTTTTAACCAATCAACGAAGTCTTCATCTTATTTGGCCTCAAAACGAGGTATACAGGCTCAAAAGTTAGGAAAAAATTGGGAGAAGTACAAGTGATTAGAACAATTTGACAGTTTCATGAACTAATGCTATGTTTGCCTTAGCATTAATCTCGTAACATTTAATGTTAACAAAACTTATGGTGTATCATCTGTGCTATGTCAAACCATGGTTGCCCTGCCGTGTCAAACAATCCTTGCCGTGCCGTGTCAAAATTGTAATTTGCATGAGAGCAACCGACTTTACTTGCGTGCCTTAAAATGAGTTGTTTGGCTTGGCCATATGTGGGACTTTAGAAGTTTGCCAGGGTCATGAGGCAGGTTGATCACCAGTGGTAGGATGAAGCAGCAGCAACATTGAACCCAGCCCAGAATGTTCCAGAGAAGGCGAAATGCTTTGCTGGCACAGTCAAGAAAGGAAGGTCCAAGAATTAGCACATAAATCTGTATGTGTTTCATGCATATGTGAACTATTTCTAGATCAATAATCAAATTATAGTAGCTATTGTTGATGGTCTAATTGATTTATGTATTGCTTCAAGTAATTACCTGCGGTAGGAATCTGGAGGAACTACCCTTGCATTCCATATTGCACAGCTAATAATGTTAAATCTGCATGGCCTCTCCATGATTTTCTTCGCGCTCTTTGTCACAGCCTTGCCTGTATGCCCTTATCTTGACCCCCCACATCCCAAACTGTGAAGCTAATGTTCTTGTACTCCACAGTCTCCACATTAAAGCCTGTTCAACAAAAACACCAAAAGGTTACATATTGCACCTAGTTAGTATCTAATTGCTCAATAATAAATACTAGCAAGCCATAATCAGATTCAGAATGGTACAAAAAAGCTAAGTAAGGCAAGAATGTCAGAGGCTTGACCAGGCATGTATATCATACATATCATGTTTCAAAACAGATGATGATGATGAAAATTGACATTGAAAGTTATGATCAAATCACTGAAACAATAAAATATAGAAATTCTGTAGCAAATAATTCATGCAGATCGTACACTTTGAAGAAAAGCAAATAAAGAAATGCACTGTCTCGTTATTAGATCACAAATCCTTACGCCCATCTCAGTAATGTGATTTTCCTAGAAATAGCAGATGACCCAAATAAACTGACCATCAAGATTCACTACCAGATATTCATTGAGAGATATTTCTAAATAGCACAGGGTATTAATTTTTTAAATGTTTTTTAAGAAAAATAATAGCTTCAACTCCAAAATTTTACATTGTAAAAACTGTACTGAATAGTTTTTAAAATGCTTTCATTTTGTGTTGCAAATATAAAATGGTCTCTGCATTCCGGAGTCTGCATACTCAGAAAAATGGGAAACAATCTCCAAAGAAATCAAGTTATGTACTATGGCAAGAAGAAAAATAAGCCATCCAGATTCCAGACATATCTGATATAACTATTTGCTAAAACCATCAACATACTTGCCTCCTTCAGTTTAAGGACAGCACTAAGACATGTTCAATTCAGCTGATAGAAAAACCAAACTCTTGCAATTGACAATCCCACATCAGTGACACACAAACTGCTTAAGAAAATTGAGTTTTAGCCAGTAACAGTTACTGAAGTATGTAAACCACTGAGTGCTCACCAATGGTGGGAATTGTTGTAACAATCTCTCCCAGCTTCAACTTGTATAAAATAGTAGTCTTTCCAACCGCATCAAGTCCAACCATAAGGATTTGCATCTCCCTCTTAGCAAACATTCGATGGAGTAGCTTGGTGAAAGTTAAACCCATCTTAAAAGCTGATAAAACAATGAAACACAACTCATCAGACAATCAAGCATCTACCATTGGACACTAAACCATCTACAGTCAAACACAATGCAACCAAAGATAAAGATCTAGATCCTTAAGAAGCTAAAATACAACCTTATATGAAAAGCACAGACCCCTGATAGGAAAAAGATAACAAAACTATGATTAGAAAGTAAAATACAAATCCTTTCCAGAACCAAAATTTCACCTAAAATTACCAATAAATATTGTAGTCTAAAATCTTAAAATAAGATAAAAGAAGATCTCTTGAAAAATCAATGATTTTCCTTTTCAAATAGCAAATAAACCGTCCATCTCCATGAGTTCTGATAGCAGAGCGTCTTCAGGGAGTAGCCTTGCTATATCCACAGAGGCCATTAAATTTGGCGGTGCTGGAACCTGAGCTTTTACGTAAGGCCATCGACTTTGTTGCTGCTGCTGCTGCCGCTGTTGTTCCATGAAGGGATTTAGTATTTCAGGGTTTCGTCTACCCTGATGGGGCTCGAACCTGAGATGCCTGGAGTTTTGCAATAAAAACAACAGGGTTTGTGCAAATTCATGTGATAAGCAAATTTGGTTCAGTTACCGCAGCTGCCTGGTTGAAAATCAGAAGCCCTAGTTTGACTCCTTGTCCGTAAATCATTTCGACGGTTCCCAAACTGTTTATAAAAATACTGAAACTCAATTCCATGCTGCTGCTGCTGCCGCTGCTGTTCCATGAAGGGATTTAGTATTTCAGGGTTTCGTCTACCCTGATGGGGACCGAACCTGAGATGCCTGGAGTTTTGCAATAAAAACAACAGGGTTTGTGCAAATTCATGTGATAAGCAAATTTGGTTCAGTTACCGCAGCTGCCTGGTTGAAAATCAAAAGCCCTAGTTTGACTCCTTGTCCGTAAATCATTTCGACGGTTCCCAAACGGTTTATAAAAATACTGAAACTCGATTCCAAATGAAGCAGGCAACTTATTCGTTATACCTAAATGGGGTCGGAGCTCAGTTTGAAGCTCCAAAAACAGACCACCAGATATCATTAAAAACAACTTTAAATGTTCCCACATTAAATGGCATTTACACTACGTGGGATCGAACCTATGCCCCCGCCGAGTGCAATAAAACCCAAAGCCCAGGTTAGCTGAAACATGGCTCCGTCGTTGACAATGTCGTGAAAATCTTTTACCGTCGAACACAGAAATATTTGCAGCGTTTGCAGTTTAAAACACTGAAATAGGAAATTCTTGGTCAGGTATGCAAAGACTCTCAGACCCTCCGCTGCAACTAAGTTTAAAGATATTACGGGTTTGCTGCCCTTAGAAATGGTACAAAATGCTTAAAGCTATACCCGAGAAGCAATGTGTTTGTCAAAACAAAGAAATACATTGAAACCTGTTTATCGTGGCCTGAAGCCTAAACTTCGCACACAGTCTGAATTCTATGTCGATTGAAAATGCCTCACTTACGCACTAGCAGGTAATCGCCTTCCTGGTGTGTATCAAGTGTAGCACGTGGCTTGCATGCAAGGTGTAACATTAATCATAATGTAATCTTGATATATACGCGGGCACTATAGTTTGGCTTTTTCACATTGATTTACTGGCTGGTCAACCTACAATATAGTCACTTGTTGGAATATTCTCGAGACTCCAGTTGTCATGCTCCGGAGAGTATCTTGTGGTTCATTAAACAACTGTTAAGTGTTGCGATGATCATTGTCAATGCTTAGGGTTTAGATTGTGCGGCTTAGAGGTTAGCTGGACAGCTAGATGGTGACTAACCCCCATACCCCACCACAACATCGGCTCATTTGCAACCTGCACTATTCGATGGGACCTCTGTTATATGCGTTGAAACCCTGAAGGAGGCAATCCTATAAACTAATCATGCCGTTGTTTCATCCACTTTCTCAGCGAGTACCTCATATCCTCTGATAAATTTATTCTATTTTGGGCAACGAAATTTATGTGTGTTTGGTTATAACTAAATTCTTCCTTTCTCTTCCTAGGTTCTTTAATCTAGGAGATGCATCATGTTTAATTGGTTTTATTTTAAAAATCAATGCTAGGTTTTATACTATTGGTGCCCATTGTTCCAGGTAATTAACATTAGATTTTTATTCCATTCTTAAGAACCTTATTCCGGTTGGAAATTCTAAATTAGTCATGACTTGCAACTGATATGGGTAAGTTTTATTTTAATTTTTAATTAGTACTCTTTTATCCCCATTTACTGCACTTAATTCTACTGCACTTAATTCTTACACCAGCCATAACTACTTATATATATAACTCGAACACTGTTCTTTTTTTCTTACAGGTGTGTGATGTTCCTGATGTTGCTGCTGCTGAGTCAACTGAATCTATTGGCTGGCGCTGGATCAACGAATGTTGAAACCTCTGCTACTGAAGCAACGACTGCTACTGTAGGTTATCTGCCCCACCGGCGTTTCTGACAAAAAATTCAACCGATCCACTTTGCAGGGACTAGCTGCTACGCAGCCGATCTTGTTATTAAATTTGTATCCACAAAAACCATGAATAAATCAGGTTGACAAGTCAACCTTTACCTCAGTTCCAACTCAGAAATTGAAACATTCATGTTGGATGCTAGCTGAGTGTGCGATGAAGATGATGCAGATGCATGTGACGATCCATGATGTGAAGAACTAGGATTGTTGGAAGCAGCTATAGAACTCACAAAAGTAGGATCCGGTAACATTATAGTCCCCGTTGAAAGCATTTCACTGTAGATGTTGATGAACAAAGTCATGGGTCATCTTGTGTACATAGCAATGCAACATGGATGCATCTCAATACTTTTGTCTAATCGCCACAGGTTTCATTTATTACTGGATCAACAATGGCCTCAATATTTCCTCCGGTATATAATCCCCATGTTTGCATAATCACAACATATCATGAAATTGAGAAAAATTATATAGGACAACACTATAGTCATGTCAAAATAGATCAGGATCGCATAACTTGGATAAATGATCTATGAAGCAACAAAATAACATGGTCCGGATAACGTGGATGCTGCCAATTGGATATTTAATGGAAACGTTATCTTACCCATTATAAAAGGATCTGCATTTCAGATGGTAAATTAAAATCCATGTTCCTTTTTCCACTGATAAGTTCCAAAAGAAGAATCCCAAAACTATATACATCAACTTTATCAGACAGTTGCCCATGCATGGCATACTCTGGTGCCATACACCCTCTGCAAATAACAATTTCACTTTATAAATATGTCTGTCAATATTTAAAAGAAAAAGAAGACGAGTAGTGCATTGTCATTAGTATCAATCGTTCTCCGCGTATTTCAATTTCTTTTCTTGGTTCGTGTATTTTAATTCTATTCTTGGTTAGGTTTTTTTGATTGAGAATATTTTCTAGTTAATTTTGTACAAAATTCAATATGAATATTTCACAATTACAAGTTTGAGTTAATTTTGTGCAAAATTCAATATGAATATTTCACAATGAAAAGTTGAATTATGTAGTTTGTATAATTTGAGTATTAAAAATGTTTTTTTTTTTTTTTTTTTTGTTATGGGTGGTTGACGGGTGGTCACTACATCCACAGAAAATCCGGGCAGATCAATCCCGAAAAGCTCGGCAAATCAACCCTCAAGGGAATCTTTTAAAACCCGTCAGTTAGACTAGCGGGGTCTAATCCCAAGGCTGTCAAGGAGAATTGACTTTGTGACCCCCTGATTGGCGAGGTACTTAACAACGACGATTCGACTAGTTGAGCTAACCCTTGGGGCTAGTGCTACAAATGTTATTAATGTTAGAAATTGTAATTACTCCCGCATGTCGAGTGCAGTCCATATTTGAGTGTTGAGTCAAGTCGAGTTAAGTGATAGATAACTTTTAGTGTGTGGTTGCATGTCAAGACAAGTAGTTAGTTGGAAAAGGATAAATACCCTTCACCAAGTTCATTGTAAGAATCATGTTTTGTGTGATTAATAGAAGAGCCTCAACTCATGTTTTTTGTGTATGAAATTTGTGTTTTGTCTCCTCTGCGTTTCCAACAAATTTGTCTCAAAGCGAAGTTAAGCCAAAGGTTTCAAAGCCCGAATATTGGAAATGTGCAGCCGCATTCTGCAAAGAAAATTACTTGTTTATTATATGTTGGAGGAACTGTGAGCAGCTGCAGCTGCTGTCAACCACCATCGCAAGTGTGGTAGAGGTGAGAGCCACTAGGGTCCTTTGCCACCATCATGAATCCTACTGTCGTTGAAGTCTACAAAGGTATCATAGCCACCTTCGTTAGCAACCGCTGGAGTGGCGATCCACAAGTCGATTTGTAGAATCGTAGCGTGAGGGTCCAAGCATAACTAAATAAGCCACCGAATAAGGTTTGAAAATTCAAAGCAGACATAAATTATTATTTTTGAAAAGTCAAAAGGTTTTTAAAGTTCGTTGACATAGTGTGTTTGGAAAGTTAAAAGATTTGAAAAGGTAAAATTTAAAGGAAAGATTTATAAAACGTTTTTTTATCACAAAATTCTGAAACAATATTCGAAGGTTTTGGAATCAGTATTTTTATTAAAAAAACCACCCATGTATTTTTTTTAAATGCTTCCACAATGATTTGAAGAAAAGGTTTAAACGCCCATGTAATTTTTTAAAACGTTTCCACAATGATTTGAAGAAAAAGTTTTTATTCGAGGTTGAAGGTTATTAGAAAGTCAAGATTAAAAAGTTCAAGCATATACTTTATTCCAAAGGGTTTTTATTTTGTAAAAGTTGGAGATTCTTTTGGAAGAATTTAAAGTGATTTTTATTGAAAAATAATTTAGGGCTTTGCAAAGTGTTATCACCTAGATTGACCTCAAGTTGAAGGGAGGCAATTCTAGGGTAACCACAAACCACGCTTAATCTAGTAGCTAGCCCTACTAAGTCGGGAGAGGGCTCTCTCCTTATGGAACTTAGTCAAGATGACTGGATCAAGAACAAGATTTTATGCTAGGTATAGTAGCTCAAGGGTTTTAATTGAATTTGTTGGTGTTTTTGCTAGATCAGGAGGAGCTGCGCAATTTGGGTCTGTGAAACTAAGTCAAAATTGCAGGGGATTCTATGGGGCAAGGTAGGTATGATCTTCAGCACCTTAAAGCTTGATGGGGTGAAAGGCTAGACTGGTGAGGAGCTAAGAAGGACCTGTGCAAGTCAAGAATCCTTCCTAAACAGAAGAAACATGAAATATTGGTGTTTTCCCAAGGCAAAGCATTAAAACCTAATGTATTCCACCTATCTGACTTGAAAACAACTAATCAGAAGTAATTATATGAAAGATGCATACATTAATAACATGAGAACATATTAACAGAAGAAGAAACACATGTTGAAGGCCATACCAAATGTATCCCATAAAAATAGTTGCAACATTATTAGTTTCCTGCCACAACTGCTACAAAATGATAAGTGTTCAGTACATGAGCATCCAGCTGAATCCAACCCCCCCAAATGACCAAGAAAACACATAATATAGACATATAAATTACTCATCCTGACCTTCAGGGGTCGAATCACTGAGAAGAGGGGTTGTTTCAACAATTTCCCAACAAAGAACTGGAATATAGGCAGTCAAACAACTTGCCTCTAGAAGAGCGGAAATTGATTCATTTGCCCCAAAACCACCTCTAACTAATGAATCTACCCTCTAACACTGTTTTACCATTACATATACATGCCATGTCATCAATTACATCAGTGAAATCATCAACGAGGAGAGATAAATCAAATTCATAGTCAAAACAGGCGAATTTTGGCTCGTGAGCAAAATGGCCCTAAGCACAGTGCCACTGGTCCTAAGCGCAGCGCTGCTTTCAACCTGATTTTGGAAGCCTTTCCCTTAGCCAAATTGAGCTCATGATAGCTCATTGGAAAGGTATTCAAGTCTAGTTTCTGGAACACCTAGAATTTTTGAATTTGGAGGTCATTTTCCCTCTTAAAACTTGAATTTCCCAATACTACTTCTGTGTGTCCAAAAAGAGGCAGAAAGGTCATTTTTGGGTAGTTTTTGGACCTTTTGGTGGACCATATCTGCTCCAAAACTTCTAAAAATTTCCAGGGTGCATGTCCTCATCATTATGAATCCAAAAATTCCAACCTTTTTTCCATTAGATGCTCCAGGAAAAAGTGCAACACTGGTGGTTTTGTGCTTCTGGGCAAATTTTCTGTGTTAAGAATTTAAAATTTTCAAAAAGACAAAACTCCTCAAAATTTGCCCAAATTTTGCACGGAGCACCACCATTAAGTGCTTTGGTTGGCCAAGGAGGCTTCAGCCAACGTTTTGAGTCTATCTTCCTCTTTCTTGTCCTCTAAGGCTCTCCTCAACCTAGCTTTCTCCTCTTAATTCTCATGTTGCAAATTTTGTTCTCGGTCCTGTAGTGATAGGCCATGTGCTTTATCATTTGGTTATCTCTGTTGGCCCTCTGAAATATAGATGGTGATATTGTGAAAGTTACTCCAGCCAGAGTCACTTCATAGTTTTTCAAGTGAGCCACATAAAGTCTAGCAAGCTCATGATGAAACTAGACCCTCTCTACTAATTCACAAAATTCATAACATCCAACGTGTCTAAAACATGACACTGCTAATGGACAAGCTTGCAATTCTCTTAGATTGTTGGGCTCTTCTTTTATGATTTTACCTCCTTTATGAGGCTATCTATGTTGCCTATGTCTCTCCGTTGAACTATCACTTGTTGTCTCCTCATCATAATCAAAATCACTTCCTTTGTCCATTTAATTAGCTATTTAGTTGCACAAATGTTGAGAGTGTAAATGGGACAATGTAAATGGGATGATGGGTATGTTCTAGGGTTTGTAAGTGAATGTATGTAGTTATAAACAGAGCATATGCTACGAGAGTGAAGGGAGGGTTTATGAAAATGAAATATAGGTGATCAAAAGTAAATGAGTATGGAGGGAATGATGAATGAAAGGGTTTAGTTATGAAGCTAGATAGTGAAATGAACATAGTGATTAGGGTTTTAATGGAAGAGGATTAGGGTTTGATAATGAGAATGGAGGAGAGGTCTACAACGTGAAGTTTGCAATCTAAACACTATATAAGAGTAGATACTTACTTGCAAAAACGATATTGGAGGTAATTTGGGCAAAAATTTTAAGTTTGGAGTGATGGGATGAATGGCTGCTCTAAGCACAGCGCCCTTCTCCCTAAGCGCAACACCTTTTTGAAGTCCATGTTTGGAGGACTTCCTGATGTCCAAATTCAGCGTGGGATAGCTCAATGGAAAGCTTGTCAAGTCTAATTTCTAGAACATTTTGAATTTTTCAATTTGGAGTTCATTTTTTCTCTCAAGAGTCCAATCTCCCAAGACTGGTCAAAACGTGCAGAATAAGGCTGCCAAAATGCAGAGTGTTGTTTCAGTCAATGTTTGGAGGTCTTCCTAAACTCCAAATGGAGCTCATGATAGCTCATTGAAAATCTCTTTGTGTCTAGTAATCATTTAATGCATCAAGCAAGTCATTTTGTCAACCTGGCTAGGAGAAATCGTGATTTTCCCAAGGTCACTCCAGAAGTGCATTAACTCTCTTGTAGCAACTGTATTTTTGACATTTCTCTAAAACCATGACACCTGTGTACAAACTGAAGGAGGTTTTTCGTATTGGGTCTATGATGGAAAAAAAACCTCTCCCACGTTTATCAAATTCATCTTTTCTTGCTTAGAAACATAGTTTGAAGAAAAATAGTCCCTTATGTGTGGTGAATGGCTTGTTCCTTGGAATGACTTCTTGACAAATGATGGAGACCTGATGTTTGATGATATGAAATGGCCTCATACCTTCTGATATCTCTCATACCTCCTCTACTCATATATTTCTTCTCCCACAGCCAACCCTAACTCAGTGGGAGAGGAATTTAGGGTTTTAGTGCTTGTTTCTCTTTTGCTTTTGCAGGTGAATTGGTGCTCAAGATGACTTGATTTTTGCAGTGGCAGGTGCTTGGCAACATCACAAGATGCTTAGGAGCAGCTGGGAACCAATATGACATACGAAAAGATAAAATTACATCATAAATGAAGATAAAAACAAAATACTCTATTTTCAGGTGAGAACTACATTCGGCTTTCAAAATGATAAATTATGACTTTACCAATCATTATTGGCCTCCTCATGTCCTTACTGATCATTATTGCCATGTAATTATTGGATTTGACCATGGTGGGACCCTAAAACCTAATGAGACCAAACCCTAAGACCTAATTAAATGAATTGCAAAGTGAACATGAGCCATGATTGAAATATATGAAAGAGGATCAGCAAGTACAGATCATGAGGGAAAATTTTGAAGAAAACCCTACCATCAGTGAATCCATGACCTAATGGAATGCAAACTCATCAGTATGGGACTCATACTATGAAATGCAAAAGAGCATATTTTGATCACTGATGGCAGTGTGAAGACATTGACACTAACATTGGATCCAATGGGGATGGTAGCTCCTTGAAGGTGCCAAGAACATCGTAGACCTAGTAGCCTTATCCATTGGCATGGAGTAAAACAAAATCTCAATCTGAAATACGTGACTGAAAATTGATGACTTGACGAAACAAACTAACTCTGAAACTGACTGAACCATGCTCACTTCTGTGAGCTTATTAATCACACCCTACTCTAAGTGATCCATTCCTCACCTGATCAAATGAAATGAAACAACCAATGCAACCAAGTAAGCATTCTGGTTGCTGTTTTAATTCTCCGCAAGTGCTTGTTTATGAACAACAAGAGAGAACTATTGAAAGGAAACTCCCATGAAACTTGTAAATAGATCCAAATTTTCCCAGATTGAATAATATGGATTCTCTATCAGAATCCAAAAATACTGCATAAGGATCTTGAAATTCATGTGCACTAGGACTTAGCTCATCCAATGGATTACTTTTCTCCTCCTCATACCATGAATGCAAACTTTCATTTGAGCTTTGTGACAAGACTCCTGCTGAAAATGACAAAGAAACTAGTTATCGGATCAAGTTTATATCAATACTTTTTTCAAGCTCACAGTTGGCTAATGAAGAAGGACTTTGACTGCAGACATCATCCAACACATCAGCTATTGGATCGTGACAAACTTGAAAGGACTATTGCAACCCATTTTCTATTGGTTCTAATGAGATTGCATGATTTTCTATAGGCTACTCATTTGAAAATATACTATGCAAATTTCCCTTCAAAAACTGAAATGATTCAAAACAAATGGTATGGAATCATCTTGCATCATTTGATCATATGTTCTAGCTTCCAAGTCTTCATCTACAACTTGAAAATCAATGGCATTCGGGAGCTGCAAATATATATATGAGAAGTCTTGAACAAGGATTTCATTGCCCTCAAGACGGTCCAAATCAAAACTTGTCGATAGTTGATTTCTGATTGCATGAAAGTTGTCTCTGATGAACTGAAACGAGGAAAACCAAAAAGGCAAAGATCCTACACTTACTTAAACATTTGCTGCAATTTCCTCCTCACTTCCATAGTTGATATGCAATGGCTAATCACTGTATTTGAGCTGCTGAAAGTGAAATTCCTCCTTCCACAAACCAGCTGCTGACTTGTCTGCAAGACAAGCTTCTGTTTGGAGAACATAATCATCATCATACTGATCAAACTTAGGGAAATCATCAGTATAAAACACATCATCAAGCATACATGTCATATCAATAGATCTCTCTTCTCCAACATGATCTATAAAATAATCATTATCAGATCTATGACAACTGGGATAAGAAAGAAATTTTTTTGGATCATCCACTTGTTTTTCTTCAATCAACAAGCCATGGTCTTGAACATCATACTCATTCCTTGTGGCGATCTTTTGCATCATCTCTTCCACTACACTTACCAAAATGTTGAGTTTTACCTCTAAAGACGTCGATTCCTCTGGATCTATGTTCTTCATCTTTTCTTCCTTCAAATTTGCCCTTCTGATCAGCAGATTAGACTCTACATCTATTGCACTGTTTTGCATCTCTTCAAGTGTTGCAAGTTTCCTTTCCCTCAACTGAAACTCCATTTCCAGATCAAAAGCTTCTGGGTAGTGTAGGAGAGCGGATCCAGGAGGAGGTCTTCTATTAACTGACATCGAAAAATAGACTTGGTTAAACCTGGTGAAAATTGTTACACTGTCTCCCATGGCAGTCCTTTCAGTTGGTTATATTCTTCTAAAATCAAGAAAGGGTTCTGTCTGACCACCTACATGTCAAGGAAAACTTTGAAAAACTGCTTGAAATCTGAGATGCTCGCATCAAGCAGGGTTTTGAACCAACTCTTGAGTTTGCCTTGCAAAGAAAGAGAAAGAAGCCTAACATTGACATATGTTTCATCAACTTCATAAAGGTCAAGAAAAGACTCAAAATTCAGTACATGTCTCTCAGCAGTGATGCTGTCACATTCACCATCAAATCTTGGTAGATATAGGTAATGATTTTTAGGGAAAGCATGGGATATAGGAGGTAAAATCATAGGCTTGTATCTATTTGGAGTTTTACAAGGTATAGGAATAGGTACAGAAGGTGTAGAATTAGTCTTGGTCTCTTGAGGCTCATTAGTTTGAAGAGGGTCATCATAAGATTCAGAAGAAGGGTCTTGATCAAGATCAAAGGCATGTGAACATTTTATATTCACAATTTTCAAAGGGAAAGAATCAAATGCAGGTCTAGGATCTTTTCTCAAATACAGTATACTTTGTAAAGCCTTTTTGACATTCTCGGGAAAATGGAAGAAATAATTTATAACAAAGAATATAATGGTGGATGAAATTCCAACTTGAATACCTGATCTTTCCATATTGTCCTTTCATGTTTTTGCTGGTTAGGTTCATCCTCTAATGGAGTCCTTGGATCTGATATCGAAACTAATTTAGAGTTGCCAGGTGAATGATTTCAGCCTTCCGGTGTCTGATCATTGTCAACCATCAACAATCAGATCTAAACTTGATACATTTGCTAAGGAACATAAAACTGCGTTCCCCAGTATGGTCGCCACTATGTTATCACCTAGATTAACCACAGGGTGAAGGGAGGCAATTCTAGGGTAACCACAAACCATGCTTAACCTAGTAGCTAGCCCTACTAGGTCAAAAGAGGGCTCTCTCCTTATGGATCTTAGTCAAGATGACTGGATCGGGAATAATATTTTATGCTAGGTAGAGTAGCTCAAGGGTTTTGATTGAATTTGTTGGTGTTTTTGCTAGATCAGGAGGAGCTGGGCAATTTGGGTCTGGGAAACTAAGTCAAAATTGCAAGGGATTCTATGGGGCAAGGTAGGTATGATCTTCAGCACCTCAAAGCTTAATGGGGTGAAAGGCTAGACTGATGAGGAGCTAAGAAAGGCTTCAGAAAGTCAAGAATCCTTCCTAAACAGAAGAAAACATGAAATACTGGTGTTTTCCCAAGGTATCCCATAAAAATCAAAGAAAACATGAAATACTGGTGCAACTTTATTAGTTTCCTGCCACAACTGCTACAAAACGATAAGTTTTCAATACATGAGCATCCAGCCGAATCCAACCCCCCCAAATGACCAAGAAAACACATTATACAGACATCTAAACTACTCATCCTAACCATCAGGGGTCGAATCCATGAGAAGAGGGGTTGTTTCAACCATTTTCCAACAAAGAACTGGAATATAGGCAGTCAAACAACTTGCCTCTAAAAGAGGGAAACTGATTCATTTGCCTCAAAACCACCTCTAACTAATGAATCTACCCTCTAACGTTGTTTTACCATTACATTTACATGCCATGTCATCAATTACATCAGTGAAATCATCAATGAGGAGAGATAAATCAAATTCATAGTCAAAACAGGTGAATTTTGGCTTCCTGAGCAAAATGGCCCTAAGCATAGCCCACTGGTCCTAAGCATAGCACCGCTTTCCACCTGATTGTGGAAGCCTCCCCCTTAACCAAATTGAGCTCAAGATATCTCATTGGAAAGGTCTTCAAGTCTAGTTACTAGAACACCTAGAATTTTTGAATTTGGAGGTCATTTGCCCCCTCAAAACTTGAATATCCCAAGATTGCTTCTGTGTGTCCAAAAAGAGGTAGAAAGGTCATTTTTGGGTAGTTTTTGGACCTTTTGGTGGAGCAGATCTGCTCCAAAACTTTTGAAAGTTTCCAGGGTGCATATCCTCATCATTCTGAATCCAAAAATGCCAACCTTTTCTCCATTGGATGCTCCAGGAAAACGCGCGACACCGGTGGTGCTGTGCTTCTAAGCAAATTTTCTGTGTTAAGAATTTCAAATTTTCAAAAAGACAAAAACTCCTCAAAATTTGCCCAAATTTGGCATGGAGCACCACCATCGAGTGCTTTGGTTGGCCAAGGAGGCTTCAGCCAACATTTTGAGTCTATCTTCCTCTTTCTTATCCTCTAACGCTCTCTTCAACCTAGCTTTCATCCTCTTAATTCTTATGTTGCAAATTTTGTTCCAAGTCCTGTAGTGATAGGCCATGTCCCTTATCATTTGGTTATCTATGTTGGCCCTCTGAAATAATAGATGGTGATATTGTGAAAGTTACTCCAGCTAGAGTCACTTCATAGTTTTGCAAGTGAGCCACAGAAATTCTAGCAAGCTCATGATGAAACTGGACCCTCTCTACTAGTTCACAAAATTCATAACATCCAACGTGTCTAAAACATGACACTACTAGTGGACAAGCTTGCAATTCTCTTAGATTGTTGGGCTCTTCTTTTATGATTTTACCTCCTTTATGAGGCTTTCTCTCCTGCCTATGTCTCTCCACTGAACTATCACTTATTGTCTCCTCATCATAATCAAAATAACTTCCTCTCTCCATTGAATTAGC
Source organism: Pinus taeda (assembly GCA_000404065.3). Lineage (NCBI taxonomy): Eukaryota > Viridiplantae > Streptophyta > Pinopsida > Pinales > Pinaceae > Pinus > Pinus taeda. The sequence continues at coordinate 53,388 of APFE031500941.1, forward strand.
TATTTAGTTGCATAAATGTTGACAGTGTAAATGGGACAATGTAAATGGGATGATGGGTATTTTCTAGGGTTTGTAAGTGAATGTATGTAGTTATAAACAGAGCATAGGCTATGAGAGTGAAGGGAGGGTTTGAGAAAATGAAAGATAGGTGATGAAAATTAAATGAGTATGGAGGGAATGATGAATGAAAGGGTTTAGTTATGAAACTAGACAATGAAATGAACAGAGTGATTAGGGTTTTAATGGAAGAGGATTAGGGTTTGATAATGAGAATGGAGGAGAGGTATACAACATGAAGTTTACAACCTAAACACTGTATAAGAGCAGATACTAACTTGCAAATCTGAGATTGGAGGTAATTTGGGCAAAAATTTGTAAGTTTGTAGTGATAAGATGGCTGTCTACTCTAAGCGCAGCGCCCTTCTCCCTAAGCACAAAGCCTTTTTTCATACCACTTTTGGAGGCCTTCCCAGTGTCCAAATTGAGTGTGGGATAGCTCGTTAGAAATCTTGTCGAGTCTAATTTCCAGAACATCTTGAATTTTTCAATTTGGAGTTCATTTTCCCTATCAAAAGTTCAATCTCCCAAGACTGGTCAAAATGTGCAGAATGAGGCTGCCAAAATGCAGAGTGTTGTTTCAGTCAATGTTTGGAGGTTTTCCTGAACTCAACATTAAGCTTATGATAGCTCATTGAAAAGCTCTTTGTGTCTAGTTATCATTTAAATCATCAAGAAAGTCATTTGGTTAACCGGGCTAGGAGAAATCTTGATTTTCCCAAGGTCACTCCAGAAGTGCATTAACACTCTTGTAGCAACTATATTTTTGAAATTTCTCTAAAACCATGACACCTGTGTACAAAATTAAGGAGGTTTTTCTTCTTGGGTCTATGATGGACAAAAACCTCTCTCACTTTTGTCAAATTCATCTTTTCTTGGTCAGAAACACAGTTTGAAGAAAAATCGTCCCTTATGTGTGGTGAATGGCTTGTTCCTTGGAATGACTTCTTGATAAATGATGGAGACCTAATGTTTGATGATATGAAATGGCCTCATACCTTCTAATATCTCTCATGCCTCCTCTGCTCAGATATCTCTGCTCCCATAGCCAACCCTAGCTCAGTGGGAGAGGAATTTAGGGTTTTAGTGCTTGTTTCTCTTTTGTTTTTGCAGTTGAAATGGTGCTCAAGATGACTTGATTTTTGCAGTGGCAGGTGCTTGGCAACATCACAAGATGCTTAAGAGCAGCTGGGAACCAATATTACATATGAAAAGATAAAATTACATCATAAATGAAGATAAAAACAAAATACTCTGTTTTCACCTCAAAACAAGTTTTGAGGTGTGAACTACATTTGGCTTTCAAAATGATAAATTATGGCTTTACCAATCATTATTGGCCTCCTCATGTCCTTGCTGATCATTACTGGCATGTAATTATTGGATTTGACCATGGTAGGACCCTAAAACCTAATGAGACCAAACCCTGAGACCTAATGAAATGAATTGCTAAGTGAACATGAGCCATGACTGAAATATATGAAAGAGGATCAGCAAGTATAGATCATGAGGGAAAATTTTGAAGAAAACCCTACCATCTGTGAATCCATGACCCAATGGAATGCAAACTCATCAGTATGGGACTCCTACTATGAAATGTAAAAGAGCATATTTTGATCATTGATGGTAGTGTGAAGACACTGACACTAACGCAAAGTATGTTCATCTACAAAATTATTTGGTTTTTTGTCAAGCATGACAGTGTTTTGGGTGAAGATTGTGCCTTACAGTGGTGCATATTGAAATCATATTTTTTTCGGGGGTGATATAGAAGACAGCCTAATGCAATAAGAAAAGTAGCTATAAGAAAATGAATGACAACACTCATGGATCGTAAAGCGCAACTGAAGCATATTAAGAAAAGAAATCGAAAGGAAGAGGCAAATATCATTGCCATGGTTAGAGAGGTTTAGGGCGTAGCCGATGAACTAAGAAGTCTAGCAGAAGATGAAGAAGATATCGAGGGTGATTGGTGTAACTTTGATTTTCTACCACCTCTTATGTTTACAGGTGAATATTTTGATCATTGGGTTATCAAGATGTTAACTTTTCTTTGAGCTGGAGAGTTAATTGAGTATGAATCTAATAACCCATATGATGAAGTATGTTATGTTTTAGAATTGAATTTTATAAAACTAGCATTGGATGAGAAGTGTTGGTGCAGGGTAGCAAAATCTACAACTTCCAAGGAAGCATGGAAATTCATGGAAGCAGATTTTGGTGCATGGGGGAGTGACATGCAACATCGCATTATGTCACAAGCAAAGAAGCCAGCCGCAGAACTGAGAGTAGATGAGCAAGACTCTGAGAGGAAAATAGAGCTTGGAGAATCCCACTTAAAAGTGGATGATGGTTGTCAAAACCATAAAATTGAAACCCATTATGCAATCATGCATATGGTTGAAGAAGATGCAACAAAGATTGCAGAGAGAGAAGCAGGAGCCTCTATGTGTGAAACAGAGCAAGAGAAAATAAATGCTCAAGGAATCCACTGTAATGTGGATGAGATAGATGATGATGAATCCCGCTGTGATGAAACACATGTGGATGATGACTGCAAAGTGATATGTGAATTGGTGAATCCAGCAAGAGTTGATGGATTTGGTGAAGTTGAAATTGTCAATAAAATTGACAATGAGCACATGCATTCTCGGATATCCCACTGTAGTGTGAATGAACATTATGTTGATGTTATGTGTGGTTTCTTTTTCAAAACAAAGATTGATTGTGGCAATATGGTAGATGCAATGTTTGATGAAACATTGAAGGTTGAAGCTACCATTGTAGCAGCAAGATATGAAGTAGTTGGAACTTTTCATGAAGTAGTATGTCATCTAACAATTGTTGATGATCAAGAACAGGGTAAAGTGATTAAAGAGTTTTTTATGAGAATATCCACTGACATCATAATAGTGGAAGACAACCTCCATGCAGTTGAAAAGAAGGTAGATGTAGAGAAGGAAGCTCTCACTGAAGAGAATCATATTAAAGATGCTTTTAACATTGTTTTTGAATATGCAAGTGTTCAAAATAACATGGGAGCACAAGTTGAAAGCAAAATTGTTAATAAATTTGATGCAGATTTGAACCTCATTGAATAATATATTCAGAAACCAATAGAACAAATTGATGCAAGTTTTAAAGAATCAGCTGGAATAAAAGAATTGAATGAAATGGTGAATATTGATCTTGAGTGTGCAGATTACAGAAAAGAAACAACAGTACTTGATGATGAAAGTGAAAAGAATGATATGAAAGACAAAGATGAATGCATTGAAACCATTTTTGAAGATGCAATGTTATGGCAACAGTGCATAGTTGAACGAATATTTGAACAGGAAGGTGTAGAAGACATGATCCAATTGTTTTTTAGAACAAGTCAAAGAAAAATTGCAACAGCAGCAAATGAATAAAGCCTACAGCAAGAAAGTTCAACAGAGAATGAAGCAATTTCGAGGATATAGAACCTCGAAGCAGAGAAAAAGAAAATGCAAAATTGTAAAAATCTTAAGTCATTGTAAACCTAGTTGAGACATAGACCAACATGCATGTTTATGTGATAGTTAAGTCATGTTGAGTCAAATAGTCATAGTTAAGGGGAAGTGTTAGAAATTGTAATTACTTCCGCATGAGTTAGCTAAAATTAGAGAGTCAGTTAACTGAGCGTTGATTCAAGTCAAGTAATGGATGAGTGCACTCAATATTTGAGTGTTGAGTCGAGTCAAGTTAAGTGATAGACAACTTTTAGTGTGTGCTTGCATGTCAAGACAAGTAGCTAGTTGGGTAAGAATCATGTTTTGTGTGATCAATAAAAGAGCCGCAGTTGTATTTTTTGTGTATGAAATTTGTGTTTTGTCTCCTCTAGCTTTCCAACTGTTGAATCTAATTCTTTTACCCAAAAAAATTTTGGATATATTTTTCTAACAATTTTTGGTTTTATAAAAATAACAACTACATGGAACTTTAAAGTTAACATTAGGAAAAATTAGATCACCAAACTCCAACTAAAATTTGAAAGAATCCTAAAATACCAAAAATAGTTAGAAAGCCTTTCTTCACCAAAATTATCATCCTAAAAAGTAATTAATGTAACCGAGTGATGCATGGTTCTAAGTTTCACAATCTTAAATACCGAAAATAGTTAAAAGGCCTTTCTTAAACCAAAATTATCATCGTAAAAAGTAATTAACGTAACGGATGATACATAGTTCGAAGTTTGTCCAACAAAATGTTGCTTGATTTAATACCCCGATGGATAATCCGGACATGAGAATCCTCGTGCAAGTAAAGAAGCCCTCGAGTTATGCCAAGTCTGATGCTGTAACGGTTGTGCCAATCAAGTTGCCTGCGTCTATCTGGAACTGTATCGACCATCAAGAAAAATAAACATGTTATTGGGTAAGTACTCATAAACCAGCAACCTTTCTGATCCCGCTTTGCAACAGCCAAGTAATTTCACCAGATTTCGATGTTGAACTTTTGCCACCAACTTAACTTCATCCAAAAATTCTTTCTTGCCTTGCTTGGATTCTAAGGACAACTTTTTCAATGCTATCTCTTTACCCTCTGGAGAAGTTCTCTGAGAGATTGAGAGAATATGGTTATTGAGATTTTGTGAAAAAGTATTACAGATTATCCATCTATACTTACCCTGGTGCTGGCGACCATATTGTAAGATCTTTTAAAACCTTCCAAAACAGAATGGCGTTTTCGTAAAATATATTATCTTGTATACAACACCAAATCCTCCCTGCCCAAGCTTGTTATTATCATGAAAACTTGCAGCTATCAATGTTTCCATTTCAAACACTGCGAAAGCTCTGGACACGCTGGGAATCCTTGCTAAGACATGCCTCTGGTTGGTCTGTTGCTTATTTTTTCAGATTCGTGAGTCTTCCCCCTCATAGTATCCTACAAAAATGAAAGTTCGGCCAAGAAAAGAAAGATTTAATTCAATGGACTCTACATAGTATGCTACAAAAAGCAGACAATAATAACAAAACGAATGCCTCTGCAATACCTAGCTGACGGCTTCCATATAAGGCAGATTTCAATTTTTTTTTAATTCCAAACGGGAATAGGATATGCAGAAGAAAGCCGCCGGTAACATAAAAAATTATGGGTATTTTGCTTGAAGACTTTTCTAGAGGTGATGCTGACGCAACATAGATTTGTGGTGCGGGTGAAGGCGAAGGATTAAAGAAAATATATCCTTCATATCGATTAATGCAGCTTCTAGCCATACCCTGAGCTCCGAGTCTTCCATTATTGTTGCTGAACAATTCATCAATTATTGTTGACAGACATGTCTTACAGTCGGCGAGGTATATCTCCTGTAAGATTTTTGAGATACACAGATCTAGATCTGCAAAACAATAAACAAGCTTGCAAGAGAAAGAAGGAAGCTAGCAAGAATTGAGAAAAGAATGAAAAATTCAATTCACCAATATTAGTTTTAGAATAAATACATAAAAGAAACTAAGTTAAGCTTAGTTGTACATGCAATAACTAAAGCTAACTAAAGCTAAGTGTGTTTTATCTTATGTTAATGTGCCACATGCAAGCAATAAGTTAACTGGAGCTAATCTAGGTGCATGTACACCAACACAGCTAGTCTAAGTGCATGTACACCAACACCCCCCTTAAGCATAACTTAGGTGAGTGTGATGCAAAATGAATGAGTCCCAGCAACACGTCCATTTTAGGTACCCATATACAATGCATAAAAAAGTAGGAAAGAGGGAAAACCCAGTGGGAAGAAAAACCATCCAATAATTCCGACGGATAAGAGGTAAAGAATGTCAAGCGAGAAGGCCATGATCCGCTTTCCCTTGGTGAGATCCGTGCTCTTCCTTATGGCCCGTACGCCGGATTTGTCCTCCGGCATGGTTGTAACGCAGGCGAGGTACCTCACCATGCCTAGAGATAAATACCCACAGATGACGAAGGCGGTTATAATATACTCGCCAAATTCATAGACCGCCAAATCCATATTGAAAAATACAACGGTGCATGCGAACTGGAAGAATACAAGTACGAAAAATGCGAGGAAAGTTAGCACGAGGCGTTTCCAAGCCCTCAGAACGATGCTCATAACACTAGCGTAGGAAATTTCCTTTGACGCATATATAGAGGCCATGCTATACACCGCAGACGCTGCAGACGTCAACGAAAATCCCAACATGAATATGGCATAGACCGCTATAAGAATGAGTAGCTCCGCCCGTTCCTTAGTGATCCCCTGGCCGGCCGGGCTCGTGGTCTCCATCAGATTAGGCATCGCATTCCAATGAGAGAGCACATATCGGATGACCAAACGGCCCCACAGAATTGCAAAACTGAGGGGGAGAACAAGACTCAGGGCGAACCACTCAAGCAATTTAGCACGGGAGCGAAATATCTTGAAGGCCTCTTTAACGATTCCCGTGAAGCTAAGGAATTGGAGATCCTCTGCTTCTCGATCCATTGCTTTTCTCTGCTCCGGACGCCGACACCAGCAAAACTTTCTTCTTTCTCTGCAAAATTCTTGGTACCCAAGAATAAATATTGTCTTCCTGGCCCTGTGCGTATAAATAGATGGAATGGAGATCTTAAAGCGTGAGAAGGTGCACCTCAACTTCTTTCCTGTAAACAAAAGATTGGGACGAAATGCGCTCGGTGGTTCCAAAGGTGAAGAGGCTCTCCATGCATGTCTCTTCTCAAATTTTTCTTGTGGATGCTTTCCAAGAGCACATCCATTACAAACACCATCTGAAAATTCAATGGTTGGCAATCTTTTGACCATCCCTTGCTTACTAAGTTGTTGCATATATCTGAAATTCAAGTGCCCAAATCTCTCGTGCCAAATCCTACTTTCTTCATTTGCATGCGTAAGTAGCAAAATAGAATCTGATTGAGGAACAGAATTAGAAAATGTATACAGACGAGATTGATCATTTACCTTACTAGATGCAATCTTCAAATTGGTTTGCATGTCATAAATGCTCACGGAATCTAGGGTAAATTCCACTTTCCTTCCGCTCCTTGTGTGTGTCATCTGATACACTGAGAGAAGATTCACAGAAAGCCTTGGAATATGCAAGACATTTCCAAAACTTCCATCTTCGAATTGCACTCTTCATTGTCCAGTTGCTGCAACTGCAGAATTATCCCCCATGAGAATGGCAGGACCTGAGTATGCATGTAGAGAAGAAAAGGATTCCTTTGAAGAATCCATATGATGTGAAGCTCCTGAATCGATAATCCATTCTTGTGGTGCAGAATGAAGAGCAATCAAAGCATGCCCGTTACCTCTTGGATCTGGTGCTTTTTCTCCAGACTTCTTCTTAGCATTCTCAGGAATGTGGTCTCCAAGATTGTGTTGCTGGAGTGTCTGCGCCATAAGATCTATAGTCTTCTTCATGCATGCAGATTCAGGATGAAAACCATGGTGGCAATAATTGCACATTGATTTCCCTTTCGTTCCTTTCCTTTCCTTTGAGCCAGATGATCCATCAGGGGGTTTGGGATGTCCTCCCTTTCTTGGATCAGGATCCTTCTTCCCTTTTCCTTTCTGATGGTCTTTGGAATTTGCCTTTCCTTTTGCATGCACAGTAAGTGCATGCGCTTTGGAATTTTTAAGTGTGCCCATTTTGATGAGCTTATCTTGCTCATGCATCAAAGACTAAATAAAAGAATCCAATGAGGGCATCTTCCAAACTGCACCAATTGCAAATCTGACTGTGTGGAATGTAGAGACGAATACTGCATACTCTGGACCAAGTTTTGATAAAATGGAAAGAATCAACTGATTTTCTTGCTTGGATTTGTCGATCCCGCATCCTTTCAGCTAAACCAACAAGGCTTTATACCTTGTGAAAAAATCTTGAATGTCCTCAAAGCTTCTCGAATCTAATGAGTTTAACTCATTTTCGAGAATGTGACCTTGCATTTCATCCTGTTTTCCAAACAATCCTTCCAAAATTTTCCATACTTCATTTGGAGTTGAACATGATTCAACATGAAATAGCAGTTCCGGAGAAATAGATAAACATAGCATGCCAAAGGCCTCGTCCATGCGATTGAAATATCTTGTTTTCTCCATTGCCGATGTTGGTTCAACTTCCGTTTCCATGGTTATTCGAAATAAGCCTCTACTTCTGAGATGAAATTGAATCTTTGGCTTCCATTCGAAATAATTATATGGAGTGAGAATTGCCGATTGTGGAAACTCCAATTTAGTGTCCATTCTTTGTTGTTGCTTCAATCTTCTGAACCGGCAAATAAAATTGATTGTGCACTTATTACAAATCCCAATGCTCTGATACCATGTAAGATTTTTGAGATACACAGATCTAGATCTGCAAAACAATAAACAAGCTTGCAAGAGAAGGAAGGAAGCGAGCAAGAATTGAGAAAAGAATGAAAAATTCATTTCACCAATATTAGTTTTAGAATAAATACATAAAAGCAACTAAGTTAGGCTTAGTTGTACATGCAATAACTAAAGCTAAGTGTGCTTTATCTTATGTTAATGTGTACATGTGCCACATACAAGTAATAAGTTAACTTGAGGTAATCTAAGTGCATGTACACCAACATCTTCCGGGCACAGAGCCAGACGGTAGATCGGGCGCAACTGGCTGGAGTCTGCAGTTGAACCTTAATCATATCGATTCGTTGCTGTTCCAGCTGTAATATCGGATGACAAATTAAACAAGAGCTGCCGAGCAGCCTCGGCATAGGCAGTGGGGTCTGGGGAAGCGATAACGTTATTGAAATTATTATATCCAGTATCGTCCCTATGTCCAATGAAGTTATAGTTTCCATTATAACGTAAGAAGCAGAACATGGACCAAACACTACAAGCAACGTAATTCCCACAATATTGTAGAGCATCGATCTTTGCTTGACGCGAACCATTGTAGGCATTGGTTGGGAATTTGGCCTCGACTAGAAGACGATTCAGGTTCCTTATCAACGTGTTGCCGTTTGTATATTGAATGGTCCGGTTGGTATAAGGAATCGGCTTCCACTCTGACCGTAAGCTGCTGCAAATAAATATATTAACGGAAAAGACGACAACACTACATACAACCATGAAAGACCAGGAATGCTTTCCATTGAATCTGATCATCTTTGTCGTCGCTGAAGGCAGTAACGGGACTCTCATGAAACTGAAGAGGCTCATGTATAGTGGCCTTGAAGGCTGAGACGCTGGCACTTAAATATATTCGCCTCCCAAAACAATGGAGAGAAAAAGTTATCCTTGACTCGAGTTTAAATGTGTTTACAATTCTCAGCCTTCACGTAAATCAAATCGCCTCCGTCCATCGGAGAGAAAAATCGCCCTCAAACGGCAATCTCGTAGGAGAGGACTCGCTTTAACATAAACAAGGGGTAAAACACCTATTTTACATCCTTGCGGAACCGTATTCATGTTAATATAATGTCAGGATTCTTCACAGATAGCAGCGAGAGCGTGGGGACACATGATGTTGAAAAAATAAAATTTAATTTGGTTTAATTTGATAGCCACACTGCAATTTTACCTTCGTATGTTTTGGCTGCATTTCCGTGGTGATAGCTTTTCTGGACATTTCCTTGGCACAAATTACAAGCTCAAGTTTAATCAGATTCAGGGCGATGTCGCTTCAACTTTCAATACTGACTTCGGATGCAAACAGTCAAATTTTAACAACTTTTCCACCGACACACGGGTTTCGAAGAAGAAATACTTTGCTTGCACGATACGCATGCGCCTAAAGTCAAGCTGCATTGAAACTGTAATAACGGTAAAAATATTGAGAAGAAAACTATACCGGGACAAAAATGCATCTTCATCGAGAAAATGGATGTTGGGATGAAATGAAAATGGCAAGATTATGTGCAAAAAGGTTTTAGGTGGATGCTAAAAAGAGATCAAATTAGACAAGCATCTTGTTTCATATTGATATTCAATCAAAATTTAAGTCCAAGAGGTAGGTACTATGCCATGAGTATTAAAACTTACCAAAATTGTGGTTTTTACGTAAGAACTAACCACATGTTCAATTACAACTTTTCCACTTTCTCACGGAGGAATACCTAGTCACATAAGTTTCGAAAAACCAATTGCCTAGAGATAATAGGGTTTCATGAATACATGAAACATCTTTCATGGGAAGAATGTATTTTCTCAGGGAGGAATACCTAGTCACATAAGTTTCGAAAAATCAATTGCATATAGATAATAGGGTTTCGTGAATACATGAAACATCTTTAATTGGAATGTTGATTCATGAGACTTCACATTTTTTAACCATCTTGCAGTAGTATTTTTCTTGATTTTTAATCTTTTTTCACATTCATGTGACTATGTTTTTACTTTTTAGGATGAATATTTTTTAATATATTGATTTTAGTATTTAAAATGATTTTATGATTAAATATTATAAAAATAACATGTTTTTAATTATTTTTTAAAGTTTGGGAGATATATAATGAGGGAAAAATGACATAATATATTGAGCATATATTAAAGGCAAAGGATTTTTGATATTGGCAATTTTAAAAATTTTGAGCTCAAAGTTAGTTAATGAAAAATATAAAAGGGAATAAAAAATGTTAATGAAAAAATGGATACCTACAATAACTCGAGATTTTTAAAATTTAGAAGGTGTATTGAGTTCATATTAGTAGGGAGTTAAATAATGTGATTTTTACAGGAAATTTTCAAGATGTATTCAAATTAAGGGTATTGTTTAGTATTCCACGAATGCATGTGATAAACAGCCATAAAATAATACTGAAACTTTTTTATTTAAATATCATGAAAATATTCATGAGAGGATGTTTACAGATATTTATAGATACTTGTTAATTATTAGCAAACAATTGTAACCACATGAGAGATGTAGATATGAATTTGTTGCTAATCTTAGTTCCAAAGCAAGTTTTTGTATAAATAAGAGTGTCTTCCTCATTCCAAAGAGAGGACTCTTGGAGAATATGTCCAACATATGATAAAACATTATACTTTTTTTAATATTTTCTTTCATATATATTGTCATCCTTTACTTTTAGATGTAAAATGTTTTAATTTAGTTTATGATATTATAGAATAGTTTACTACTATATTTTTTGGAGAATTAAGCTCACTACAAATGGATCATGGCCTTTTATTTCATTTTATGTTTGTTTATCAATTTTATGCAATTTCATTTCATGGTTAGCTTTTTCATTCAAGTCTGGTGTGTGTTTTTATCACAGCTAACTAACAACAAGATAAATATATCATGGAAAATTGTGCTAATAGGTAACCTATTAACAAAAAGATCCCTACCTAGTAGCATGATTGAGACAAGCACATGACCATTCTCAAGAGTGCTTAAGCTCGGTTTTATTTATAAAGTTTGGTTTGATTCATTTGCATAGCTAGTCTCATTAAATTCTACTATGAAATATACCAAAATGGAGTCTACAAGTTGATTTAGAACCTTGGTTGATATATGAAAGTATATTTCAATGCTTAATTTGTTTTTTCATATAGTATATTTCATTTTAATATCTTTTAATTCAACTAAATTATGGAATATATCAAAACAAATATTTTTGTAGAAAGTTTCATATCTTGAACATGGAACACTTAACTATAACATGATTTGCAATGTTAGTTGATATAGTAAGATATCATGGATTTTTTTTTTAATTTAATTAATTCATTTCACAAGTTTTAGCTTCAATAGAATAATTATTACATAGTTTAAGTAGATCGTATTACATATAATCTAATTTTGCATATACAATATTTGCATTTCACACGTTTTACATATAATCTAATTCTCTACATACAATATTTGCATTTCACACATTTACGAACCTAAGTTGAAAATTAATGTCTAATATCATGCAAATTAATTACATGACAATCACCACATCAATATTAGGTTTTAACTAAGATGTAAAGATTTTTTACTATTTCTAGAGTGCATTGGATTTGGTTAGATGTAAATGGGAGGGCATGGGAGATAATGAAAAGTGAAATTTTTTATATGGCTACTAATTATGGTTGTTATCAAGCTTAGAGGAAGTTCCTCAACATTAGCATGGATTAACATAATTTTCTAAAGCTAGCCTTTCTCCATTTTCTTAATTGTCCAAAAATAAAATGCCTCAATTTGTATTTCAGATACAAACATTCAATAGAATAAGTATTATACGGTTTAGGTAGTACATATTACAAATGATCTAATTCTACACCTACACTGTTTGCATTTCACAAGTTTAATGTATAATACTTATGCAAATAAATTAAATGACAAACAATGCACTAATGTCCTAATAGGTTTTGACTAAGGTGTAGAGTTTTTAAACAATTCCTAGTGTGCATTCGATTTGATTAAATGTAAATGAGGCAATATGGAAGATGAAGGAATACATAATTTTCGATATGGCTACTAGGTTAGAGGAAAATCCTCAACATTCACATAGATTAACCTAATTTTTGAAAGCTAACATCCCTAGCTTTTTTCAATTATTTAAACACAAAATGTCTCCATTTATATAATTTGTATTTCAAAATTTTCTAAAATACCTAATTCCCATCATTTTTTATTTTTAATATATTATTGCAAAAAACAATTAAGTAATTTTATTTATATTTTTTTAATATATTATTGCAAATAACCATTAATAACTTAATGTTGCTCTTATTCTATTATGTTTTTATTTTAATTCTTGAAAATAAATGTGACATTAGTCCTTTGACGTACATGTTTCTTCATTACTGGGCATTGAAAATGAAGAAGTTTACCATAAATGGTACAAACATAAAGGTATTTTTATTGGATAATGTAAATATGAGGTTTTTTTTTCAATAACAAGGTGTTGTTATAATATTCCTATACTTTTGAACAAAACAAGTTATAAACTAAAGAAACAAATACAAAAATGGCATAAGACAGCTACACAAAAATGACATATATATAGTGTGATTGAATAAGCATCTTTATGCTCTTGGTTAAGCATTCCACACCATATTATGTTTATATTGGAAAGTAAATTGATTATTATATAAAATTTTAAAATAATATACCATGCATATTGATTTTATTGTAAATTTTTCATATATCTTCCAATTTTTATAATTTTAAATTTAAATTAAAATCATATAAACAAAAAATTATAATATTAATTATGATTAAAAAAATTGTTACCATATTTTCCACCTTTAAAGTTGTATCTAAATAACAGCCAAAAATAATTTATCTTCTCTAATTATATAAAAAACCTAACTATAACTTTAATTAATTAATTTAAATTAAAAATTATTATAAATTAATTATAATAAAAAAAAATAAAAATAAAAAATATAAGGTGTGAGCATTACTTTCCACCTAATTTTTAGGCTAAAAGCAAGCCAACAAAAACCTTATTAATTATTCAAAACAATAAGTCCCTTTTCTATTGTTATTGTTATTCTAATATATGAAAATAGTTCTTGATGGCAGTTTTAATGAGTTTGAATATGAAATAAATAGAAGTTCCCACAAAATCATATATGAAAATCTGCTATTAAATAAGGAATCTGCTATTAAATAAGGCTTTATTGTCACTCTTATTGGTTGGATGTTGTCTATTCACTCAAAACACAATTCTTTCCCATTATATGTTGTTTAAAATTGATTATTAGGCCGATAGGCCTTTCCTTTGAAAGGGACCTTCGTCGTCCCTTTCATTCTCCGGATGACACGTGGCGTCGGGTCTCCTTCGTCTTCGTGCTAACAGCTGGCGTCGGGCGGGCATAAACCGTCGTCGGGCGGGCATAAACCCTGGCGTTCTTCTGCGGTGGCAGTCTTCTGCGGTTACCAGTTGCGGTTTACAACCGACAGCACCGTGATCCAGGGAACGGATTAAGCTAACGCGCTTTATCGCCTGATGACGAGCTCCACAAGCTCCGCGTCCGATGGGCATTCTTGCGATGATGTTAGGGTTGAGGGCGCTCTGCAACAGCGCGAAGGTTTCTATGAGCAAAACTGAGGATTTTGATGCAGAAACAGCCCAACGATCGAATCCCCAACAGAACCCTGATGTGAATGATAATTACCCGCCCCCTGCAAGTTCTCCCGTCAAATCCGAGCCGGATCGGAACGGTGAGGGGGATCGGGATCAGACCTCTATTGACTGTACAGAGAACTCTGAATTGCGTACTGTGGATACCAATGCCTCTGAGAAAAGCTCGGCTCCCCGACCCTTGCGAATCTACGGTTGGGTTTTCTTCTTCTCATCGCTAGGGTAACAACCCGAGGGTTTGCTGGCGAGTTTCACTCAATGTGTTTTAGTTTGCTGGAGGATCGGAGCAACTCTCGGCTCCCACTTGGGTTTTTCCTTCAACAACAGACCCAGGCCAAAGTTAACAGTTAACCATAACGCTCACGTTGAAGAATCTGGTCTATCGGTGGCTATGGCAAGGTAAGCCTCTACCAACTTTAACCGAACTCCTTACCCGGCTCTCTTACTGTACGGCGTTGATGCGTTGATTAAGGGCTTTTATTAACTTTTCATTCTTTTCTGTTTTACTGTGAGGGTTAGGGTTTTCTCTTACGACTGGAGTGGATTCGACTCATTGCTCAAAGGTCGAACTCCTTACCCGGCTCTCTTACAGGTCTTCTGTGTACGTTGAATTGATTTTATAAGTTATTGCACATTCAGGCATAGTTCATTTTTTCCATGGAAAAAGAGTTTATCAGATTTGATTTCCACATAAATTGGACAACCGAGTAAACCGGATTAGAATTGATTATTTACCTATAGCATAGTCAGACAGAAGTCCATCTTTTCTAGAGAGTGAGCTATCACATTTGATCTACAGATAAATTGGAAAAAGCCAAATAAACTGGATTAGACTGACTGTGGGAACTGACCTTGTTGAATCTATTGCTTTTCCTTCTTTAATCATATTCAGGTCGAAAATCTGCCTGACATTGGCATTGAGCTGATCATGTTACTTGTGCACGCTGCACAGATCTATAAACGATGAATTGATTATTTAACCCATTGCAGAATCAGAGAGAATTTAGCTTATTTGATAAAAATCACATCTGATCTGCACATAAATGATAAATTGGACAAAACCGAATATTTTATTTTCACATTGAATTAATAATTTTACAAATAGATGGTTGGAGTAGTTTTAACTTTTTACTAAACTAGATTAGACTGGCTGTGGGAACTGATTTAGTTGAATTTCTTACCTTTTCTTTCTAAATCATATTAAGGTGAAAATCCTGCCTGACATTGGGACTGATCTGACAACGTTTCTTGTACACAGATCTGCTGCATACTTTTTCATATTTGCCAAGGGATTTTAATTTCATTGAGCACACCAGCAACATTGGATGGAAAGAGTAAGTACAGATTTTGTTTAGTGGCTTAAAATTTGAAACTTAGCAGTTGATGATTGAAATGGGCAATGATGGATGATACCTTCTATATTTGGTCATCTATGTATAAACTCATTTTGCCACAATAGTCATCAATGAGAACGTTTTATGCAGGCATCAGCGAGCTAGACCAATTATTATAGATCCTGGATTGTACATGTCAAAAAAGTCAGATGTTTTTTGGGTTTCACAAAAGAGAGGTGTTCCTACATCATTTAAATTGTTCACAGGTGAGGTGTTGGGTTCTGTTACACTTTTTCGTTCTCTTCACATGAAACGTAAGATGAGAGAAATCTAACACTGTTGTTTATGCAATGTAGGTTATGCTTGGATGGCATTATCTCGTGCATTTATTGAATTCTGTATCTGGGGTTGGGATAATCTTCCTAGGACTCCCCTAGATTGAAACCATGATGGATGGCATAACAAGCCATCATCCTAATTATTTTATGACCTACATGTCCACATAGCCTTGTGATGTTTTCCCTATATGGAACATGGATAGAGTGAGATACAGAGGGTAGGTCACAGGTCTTCTGTGTACGTTGAATTGATTTTATAAGTTATTGCACATTCAGGCATAGTTCATTTTTTCCATGGAAAAAGAGTTCATCAGATTTGATTTCCACATAAATTGGACAACCGAGTAAACCGGATTAGAATTGATTATTTACCTATAGCATAGTCAGACAGAAGTCCATCTTTTCTAGAGAGTGAGCTATCACATTTGATCTACAGATAAATTGGAAAAAGCCAAATAAACTGGATTAGACTGACTGTGGGAACTGACCTTGTTGAATCTATTGCTTTTCCTTCTTTAATCATATTCAGGTCGAAAATCTGCCTGACATTGGCATTGAGCTGATCATGTTACTTGTGCACGCTGCACAGATCTATAAACGATGAATTGATTATTTAACCCATTGCAGAATCAGAGAGAATTTAGCTTATTTGATAAAAATCACATCTGATCTGCACATAAATGATAAATTGGACAAAACCGAATATTTTATTTTCACATTGAATTAATAATTTTACAAATAGATGGTTGGAGTAGTTTTAACTTTTTACTAAACTAGATTAGACTGGCTGTGGGAACTGATTTAGTTGAATTTCTTACCTTTTCTTTCTAAATCATATTAAGGTGAAAATCCTGCCTGACATTGGGACTGATCTGACAACGTTTCTTGTACACAGATCTGCTGCATACTTTTTCATATTTGCCAAGGGATTTTAATTTCATTGAGCACACCAGCAACATTGGATGGAAAGAGTAAGTACAGATTTTGTTTAGTGGCTTAAAATTTGAAACTTAGCAGTTGATGATTGAAATGGGCAATGATGGATGATACCTTCTATATTTGGTCATCTATGTATAAACTCATTTTGCCACAATAGTCATCAATGAGAACGTTTTATGCAGGCATCAGCGAGCTAGACCAATTATTATAGATCCTGGATTGTACATGTCAAAAAAGTCAGATGTTTTTTGGGTTTCACAAAAGAGAGGTGTTCCTACATCATTTAAATTGTTCACAGGTGAGGTGTTGGGTTCTGTTACACTTTTTCGTTCTCTTCACATGAAACGTAAGATGAGAGAAATCTAACACTGTTGTTTATGCAATGTAGGTTATGCTTGGATGGCATTATCTCATGCATTTATTGAATTCTGTATCTGGGGTTGGGATAATCTTCCTAGGACTGTTCTAATGTATTATGCGAATTTCATATCTTCTCCTGAGGGATATTTTCACACGGTCATTTGCAATGCTCAAGAGTTTCAGAACACTACTGTCAATCATGACTTGCATTATATATCATGGGACACTCCACCGAGGCAGCATCCACATTCTCTTGGTCTACAGGATTTCGAAAAAATGAATGAGAGCAATGCTCCTTTTGCAAGGAAATTTGATAGAATGGATCACGTACTTGATAGGATAGACGAAGAGCTCCTGGGTCGGACAAATGGGAGTTTTGTTCCTGGTGGCTGGTGTATAGGAAATAGAGATGATGGAAGTGATCCTTGTTCAGTCATGGGTGATAGAACTGTTCTTAAGCCTGGTCCAGGTTCCAAGAGGCTTCAAAAATTGATTGTAGGTCTCTTGTCGAAGGAAAATTTTCGTAACAGGCAATGCAAGTAGAAGTGCAACTTCAGATTCATCTTAATTTGATGGTTGTTTAATTGTTTCAGGAAACAAATTTGAAGCCTTGTTTCAGGGATCAGGGATCAAATTTGAAGCCTTGTTTCAGGGATCAGGGATCAAATTTGAAGCCTTCATATTCAGAGCCCTTCACATCTTTAGTGTCATATTTCCCCCAAATTAGAAGTTATACCAAATTTTTTCGAATGAAACGAAGAGCATGGTATGTAGTCTTTTACTTTATGGTGCATTTGATTACATGTCAAATATTACGACATATTTGTAATATATATAATTTGATTTAAAAGATAAATGGGAAACATTATGACATATTTGTTACTAATAATTAATAGTTACAAAAAATATAACAATTGATATGAAAAATAACTGGGATATTGGTTGGTTGTTAAAGTGGGTGTTGTTATTCCCAACTGTCATTTAAATATCTTTAGGTACATAATTTTCCTTTGCGGGCTGGTGCATTTTGATAAGGGAATAAAAGACTTTGACAAAATGAACACCGTGTCTTCAGTAACTTTGACAAAATAATAAAACCAAATACAAGTCTTGGGTGACTTGGACAAAATGAACACCATGTCTTGACCGACTTTGACAAAACAAGCACCGTCCTTATAGATGTAACGCTGTTGCTGAATATCAGATGTTCATCGTTTATTATAACATTTCATACTCTTTATTTCAGTTGGCCATAATCATTCAAAAAGTTGAAAATTTTGTAACTTGAAAAAAATTCTTATTACTTTCATAACCACCTAATGACTTTTCCACTAATTGTTGCAAATATTCCACATTTGGAAACAGTTAGCTTATTTGAAAAGGTTGCTTAAGGGGAGGGCTTATATCGGCTATGTTCTGGCAATTGTGTAAACTGTAAATTTCAAACTTATTTTGATGATGTGGTTATGTGGCTCTAACATAGTTTTAACCTTTCTGCAATGTAATGTCACTGACATGAAATCAAAGCATAATGGAATATTTCATAAAATTGATCAAGAAAAAGCACGAAAAGGATATAAGTAAGCATAGCAGAAATGAAATAAGACATTCAATGCATTCCTTATAATATAGATATAAACAAAATATCTAACGGAAAGTAATTGCACAATGATCCAGTCCAAGAAAACAACTTTTTCCCCAAACCAATTAACTCTTCTGGAAAAATTCAACAATTCCAATTTAATAATCCTATCGGCCTCTCTTTGTACCTTTTGGGACAACTGCTAGTTTTATTATATTATATGAAGTTTTGCTGTAATAATTAATTATAACTTTTATGATAAAATAAAATAAAAATGGTATATAATATGAAATTTATATTACAGTTTATATATCGATTGATATACTGTTGATGTTATTTGTTATTTTTACGCCCAAAAATTTCATTTATAAACATTAAAAATATCTATTTAAATAGAAAATATAGAAAACACCTATAAAAAAATATAGAAAACACCACTAAAAAACACATCAACATAATTAATATTGAAAAAATATAACGATTTTACATAAGACATTATGTTCAGTTTTGACATAAATATTACGAAATTTATATTCTTTTACTGAATCCTCACAATAAATAAATATCAGCGTACTACTTTCAACGAGAACCTCGTTACTTCTAATCGCGGTATTAAACTTGCAGTATCGAGAAGAACCATGAGTAACTCTGGTTCATAAATCAACAATCTTTACCTGGGTTCCAACTCAGAAATTGAAACGTTGGCATTGGATGCTAAAGTATTGTGGGGTGAAGATGATGCAGTGGCTGCAGATGTATGTGACGATCCATGGCGTGAGGAGCCGGGATTGTTGGAGGCAGCCACAGAACTCACAAAAGCAGGTTTCGTGGGATCTGGTAACATTATTGTCGCCGTTGAAAGCATCAAGTTCACTGTCGACATTGATGGACGAAGTAATGGGTCGGCTTGTGTACATAGCAATGCAACTTGGACGCATCTCAAGACTTCTGTCTGATCGCCGCAGGTTTCATTTATTACTGGATCAACAATGGCCTCAATGTTTCCTCGTGTATATAATCCCCATGTCTGCATAATCACATCACATCGGGAAATTGAGAAAATATACAAGTGGTCATTAAGATCGACCACTAGTTTATAATGAATTGCAGAAAGTAATAGATGCGGATTATGTATATGCTATAATCATGTCAAAACAGCTCAGGATCGGATCAATAATCTTCAATCTCATATGACTTCGCTAAACAATCTATGGAGCAACTAAAGAACATGGTCCCGATAACGTGGATGTTGTCAATTGGAAATATAATGGAAACGTTATCTTACCCATTGTAAAAGAATCTGCGTTTCAGGTGGTAAATTAAAATCCATGTTTCTTTTTCCACTTATAAGTTCCAGAAGAAGAATCCCAAAACTATATACATCAACTTTAGCAGACAGTTGCCCATGCATGGCATACTCTGGTGCCATATACCCTCTGCAAATAACAATTTCACTTTATAAATACCTCTTCCAATCTTTAAAAGAAAAAGTGTACTTAATCTTAGGAAAGATGAGTAGTGCAGTGCCATTAACATAAATCGTTTAGTAAGTATGCCTGTATTTTAATTCCACTACGTTTTTTTTCCCTTTGTTGAGCATATCCTATTTTAGGTAGTTTTGTTCAAAATTTAACGTGAATTTGTGGCAATTGAAATTTTGACTTAGGTAGTCTGTGTAATTCGAGTGTTCTAAATGTTATTTAAGGTGCTGAATCTAATCCTTCAGCACCTTTTACAAACTTTTTCACATATATTTTTGACAAATTTTGCCTAAATGAAGCAGAAATTTATGGCATTTACAGGTTTAAGTTGTATAGTTTGAAAAAGACTAAATCCATCCCAACATTAAAACAGACAATTTAACCAAAAATGTAATAAATAAACCAAAAATCAGGAAGATCACCAAACTCCAACAAAAACTTAAAATAGTTAAACAGCCTTTCTGAAACCAAAATTATAATCCTAAAATACTAAATCTTAAAATGGTTAGACAGCCTTTCTGAAACAAAACAGTATAATACTGAAAAGTAGTTAATGTAGCCGAGTGATGAATGGTTCGAAGTTTCACCGAGTTCCCGCAATTACTATTGTGCCCACAGAAGTTTCATCTTCCTCAAAGAGTCTTGCCAATCCGAAATCTGCTATCTTGGGATTCAAGTCTTTGTCCAACAAAATGTTGCTGGCTTTAATATCCCGATGGATAATCCGGAGATGAGAATCCTCGTGCAAGTAGAGAAGCCCTCGAGTTATACCAAGTATGATGCTGCAACGCTTCTGCCAATCCAGTTGCCTGCGTCTATCTGGACCTGTATCGACCATGCAGGAAAATAAATGATCACAACCGACTTAAAGTATGTATAAGCATTTCAGGGAATTATTTCCATTACGGACACTAATGTTTCACTTTTCCTTCAGAAAATGAAGGAGACTTAACGAATAGAATTTTATCAAGGCTGTTATTGGGTAAGTACTCATAAACCAGGAACCTTAAATGAAGGAGACTTACCGAATAGAATTTTATCAAGGCTGTTATTGGGTAAGTACTCATAAACCAGCAACCTTTCTGATCCCGCTTCGCAACAGCCAAGTAATTTCACCAGATTTCGATGTTGAACTTTTGCCACCAACTTAACTTCATTCATAAATTCCTTCTTGCCTTGCCTGGATTCTAAGGACAGCTTTTTCACTGCTATCTCGTTACCCTCTGGAGTAGTTCCCTGAGAGATTGAGAGAAAATGGTTATGGAGATTTTGTGAAGAAGTACTATAGATTATCCATCTATATTTTACTATGGTGCCGGCGACCATATGTAAGATCCTTTAAAACCTTCCAAAACAGAATGGATGTTTACGAAAAGTACGTTACCTTGTATACAGCACCAAATCCTCCCTGCCCAAGCTTGTTATTATCATGAAAATTTTCTGTTGCAGCTATCAATGTTTCCATTTCAAACACTGTGAAAGCTCTGGACAGGCTGGGAATCCTTGCTAAGACATGTCCCTGGCTGGTCTGTTGCTGATTTTCTCTAATTCGTAAGTCGCCCCCCTCATAGTATCCTACAAAAATTGAAGTTCGACCAAGAAAAAAAAGATTTAATTCAACGGACTCTACGCAGTATGCTACAGAAAGCAGACAATAATAGCAAAACGAATGGCCTCTGCAATACCTCCCTGACGGCTTCCAGATATGGCAGATTTCAATTTTTTTCGAATTCCAAACAGGAACATGATTAACAGGAGAAGAAAGCCGCCAGTAACACCAAAAATTATGGGTAGTTTGCTTGAAGACTTTTCTGGATGTGATGGAGACGCAACATAGATTTGTGGTGCGGGTGAAGGCGAAGGATTAAAGAAAATATATCCTTCATATCGAATAATGCAGCTTCTAGCCATACCCCGAGCTCCGAGTCGTCCATTATTGTTTTTGAACAATTCATCAATTCTTGTTGACAGACATGTCTTGCAGTCGTCAAGGGGTATATCTCCCCAGCACTGAGCCAGGCCGTAGATCGGGCGCAACTGGCTGGAGTCTGCAGTTGAACCGGAAGCATATCGATTCGTTGCAGTTCCAGCTGTAATATCAGATGACAAATTAGACAAAAGCTGCCGAGCAGCCTCGGCATAGGCAGCAGGGTCTGGGGAGGCGCTAACGTTATTGAAATTATTGTATCCAGTATCATCCAAATATCCAATGAAGTTATAGTTGCCATTATAACGTAAGAAGCAGAACATGGCCCAAACACTACAACCGACGTAATTCCCACAATATTGTAGAGCATCGATCTTTGCTTGACGCGAACAATTGTAGCATTCATAGACGGTTGCGTCTCCCCTGCATTGGAGGAAGGCATATATTCGGTTAGGAGTTTGGCCATAAACAGAGGTATTAAACCTGCCTTGGGAGGTATGTTCAACCTCGACTAGAAGACCATTCAACGTTACATTCAGGTTGCTTACAAACGTGCTGCCGTTTGTATATTGAAAGGTCAGGTTGGTGTAAGGAGTCGGCCACCACTCTGGTTGTAAGCTGCTGCACATGAACATATTAAATGAAAAGACGACAATAATATATATAACCATGAAAGACCAGAACTGCTTTCCATGGAAGCTGATCATCTTTGTCATGGGTGAAGGCGGGAAGGAGAATGTCATGATACTAGGACAGGCTCATGTATAGTAGTCTTGAAGGCTGAGAAGCTCGCACTTAAATGTACTCGCCTCCGTAAAAAATGAAGAGAAAAGTTATTCGAAGTATTAAGCGCGACTCGAGTTTAAATTCGCCGAGCGTCCATCGGAGAGAGAAATCACCTTAGTCTAACCGTTCTACGTTAGAGAACGCCCATCTTTGCTAGTCAAACTGCAATTTTCGCTTCGTGTATTTTGGCTGCACTCCCGTGGTGATACCTTTTCTAGACATTTCCCTGGCACAAATTCCAACCAGAAGTTTAGTCAGATTCAAGTCTTCACACGTTTTGCCTTTTGACTCATGGTCGCCCACCAACAACATCTCCACCCTTTATCTCTCTATCTATCTATTTGTGTGGAGTCAATACACAGTACATTTATTGTCGGCCACAGGCATACATTACAATTCCTCCACCATGCATAAAGATGTACCCAACGATTTATTTAATTTAATGGATGCCAAGACGAAACGCTGACAGCGTAAGAGACACGACGTGAAAGTATATTTAATTGATCTCGGTCAAGACAAAGTAGAGCGGTATGCATTAGTCTATTAGTCTATTGATGTCGTTTCAACTTTCAATACTGACTTCGGCAGTACACTTCAAAACCCTGTGGCTAGATGCAAAGAATCAAAATTTAACAACTTGATGGGGTCGGTTTTTGGAGAAATTCCCGCCGAACACGGGTTTTGGAGGGCAAATACTTTGCTTGCACGTCAGTATCGAAAATTTAAATGAAGCGAGCCAAAACGTTTCCAGTGGTACAAATTGAATGGCTTTCAACTTCAGTGTTGAATGCTGAAACGAAATTATTCAGTCTTTTCTGCAAATATGAATCATAAGATGACGTTAAACGTTTCCAGTGGTACAAATTGAATGGCTTGCAACTTCAATATTGAAAGCTGAAACGAAATTGTTCAGTGTTCTATAAATATGAGCCCTAAGATGAAAAGTTCATATATTAGGTTTTTATAAATTCACTGTTGATCTTATATTGTTATTATTGTGTTATAATTATCAAATTTGAAGAGCTGCTTTTAATTTCAATTAAATGACATATTTATTGAGGCTTTCCATAATTTAAAAACAAAAAAACATTATAGTTTTAAGGAAAAATATTATTTTTATATTTTATTTTTAATCAAGTTTATTTTTATTACATTATCGTAACATCATATATGTAATATAATTAAATCTGAAAATTATAAAAAATGATTGTAATTGCAATTTTTTATAATTGAATTTGCATTTTTTAAAAAGTGTTCTTAAAAATCTCTATTACATTCAAGTTCCAAGCAATAAATATTGTACATAACACCAACCCACCATCGTGGTTGTAGTTGATAGCTATTTAGGCTAAACCTGAGATTTTAGAATTACCTTGAAAATAATATGGAATGAACATGTTGTTGTCATTGGACTTGTGAGTGGGTTCATGGTATCGAACTGCCACCCTCATAAGGCAGAGCATGCATTCCCATTGATTGTCGTTTATGAAGTCCCCCACATACAACACTTGTTTGTCTCTCAACCTTTCCAATATCACAGAGGTATTGAACCTAGACATGACATGTAAATATGAGAAACCCAACAAAATCTAGAAACATATTGAAATGAATCAACGGGTTATTGATTCAATGAGAATAACATTCAAGCCAACATTGCCATGAGAAAATACATCATCTTGAAAGTTCACAATCGTGAAGCTGTCATCTGCATCTCTCGTAATTAGAATCCATTCTACCATTATTTTTGTAGTCGAAATCAAGGCTAGCATAAGAGCACGACCTAGGTGGATACAAAACATAGAAGTCATTATACACCCATCTCCCCTTGAACAAGTCATATTGGCATTGTATTCCTGGTGAAGGAGACGAAGGTTCTTCCATGGACATGTTGGTACCCCTGCCTCCCATGGGCACATTATTAGCACTCTTGTTAACTATAATTGGATTTGACCCATTGACTTCTTCATGCAATAGGGTTTCCATAATGTTCTTGGCAATGTATTCCACCCCAGTATTACTCTCAAATTTACCCCAAGAAACTCCTAAATCTTGTTGTCGAAGGTGGGTCACAGAAAAAATTCCTGAACAATGCAGAACAACCTACAAATTTCATCTCGCCTGTGTTGGGTAATGGATTCTAAAGCCATGAATAAGTGCCATCGTTAAAAGCCCATATGAAGAAGGAAAATAATATGAGAAAATTGTTAGTCTGTCTAACCACGTTTGCAAAGAAAGTGCCTCCTTTCTTTCCCATTTGTCTATCTACATGAAATCATATATATATATATATATGAATGAGAGAGAGAGAGACAAGTAGCATTTTACAGGTAGAGCAGGCACTTGAAGCAATGTAGTGCATATTCAAGGTTGCAAAACCACAACAAAATACTGAAAATCGCTCAGGTGAAGGGTTGATTCTTTGTTCTCATCAATTTTCCCTTCTTAACTCTTTCCTATAAATTTCTCATAGTTTTGTGGTTCTTTTTCATGTCTACTTCTAATCTGCCCAACCCAACACAAAGTCTCACCTCAGAAACTTTAATTTTTTGCTCAAACTACATAAACAAGAAAAAATAAAATTTTATTGAAAAATAATGTCTGAATATAACATCTCTACCTCATTTTAATACTGGTCAATTCTGCTTATTAGTCGGTAAAAAATCGTGTGGCCGTTCATATTTAGTCTGGAACATGTAATGGCCTCCAGAAAATGCACATGTCAACCAAACTTTGTAATCATTGCTCATAGCCTTAGCAAAATTTCTTTAAAGAAATTTTTTATTTAGGTGAGGGAAGAGATCTTTAAAGTTTGTAGGTGTCTTTCAAGAAAATCTAGTAGGATCCTATATTTTCAGTCTTTTTCAGTATGTGAATGTTAACGTTTTGTACATTGTAAAGTTTGCTTAAGATGAATATTACTGCGTTATAGGAAGCAATACATTGGTGACTCATGAGAAGAAGTTGAATTGAAGGAAATTAATTAATGTCAACCACGTTTCTCTGTCTCTCTCCTGATTAGAAAAATATGGATTTTAAAAGCACTAGAAGGGAATGCACTGACTCATTGGGTTGTGTTTGTGTGAAACTCATGGAAATTATTCAAATTGTGAAGATATAACGAGGTTAATTATGGCTGAGAGTTTAGTATTTATTACTTATAACCTATTGAAGTCGATTTGTCAACTAACAATACATATATGTGTATGAATCTTTGTAGATTGTGTAAAGGGTATTAATACAACATGGTTTGGATTTTAATGTCACTTTCACCATTGTACTAAATTCGATGTTCTTATTGTAAATGGCGTGATCCAGATAATTAAATCCATCCACCAGATCGTTAATTTCCATAAAATTTTGTAACACGTAATTTATCTGGCAGCAATTTATCCAATGTCCCTTCATCGAGCATTTTGTTATATTATTTAATTTAAAAATGATCCATGGGATCAAGAATATGTTCAAAATTAAAAGTGCTCAAAATATGTAGAAATATACATTAAATCATAAATCTCATTGTTCTGATTCCAACGATAGTTGAATTGCCTCAATATGACATCATATGAGGAAGTTATCACGTTCTAAAGCTTTTGATAAATAGTAAAAACATCAACTTGCATGGTTGGTTAGGCAGTGTATGGATGCCATGTGGAAGTTTGTACATTGACGTGGTGCTGACGTCAGTAGGGTGACTGTGTAGTATGAAGCCAATCAAGACATGACACATGGTCTAGTCATATAGGGGAAAATGGGGTGATTTGATCAATTGACGTGGTTTGGTTTGGGCTAATCATGGAGTGACACATGGCCCAATCACAAGGTGCCATGTGGCACTCTCGATGAGGCTAAAATTTAGTTAAGGACCGGATGAGCCTCTGCGGGGATCGAAATCATGAACTATCACCAAATAATTGTTTGCTCTACCATTGCGCTATGTTGTTTCTTATTAATACAAAGTGATCCGGGAAATTTTCGTGAGTGCTTTCAAATAAAAATCCTAATCATACATGACCTTTTACCGACACTTACATTTTCTTTGTGAAACCCTCAGCAATGCATACACTACATTTTCTTTGTGAAACCCTCAGCAATGCATATTATAACAAGACTTTCTCAAACCATCAACATAAAATAGGAAACTAATAATAAGTCATAATCATGAACAACCATAAACACACGATATGATAATGGAGTTCACCCCGTGTGAGCTATGTCTTCATGCCAGGTGTCAAGAGTGGGGAGAAACCACTTCATTAGTTCTTGCAAGAAGATGATGAGTACATGATGAAATCTTTGTCAATACAAGAATTAACCCCCTTAACTAGAGTGACATGTCTCTCCACGAGACATTATTCTATAAGAAATATCACTCATAAAATATCTCCTCTAGCATGACAAAGGAACAATATTTACCATAAAGTTGGATATAATAATCCTCTCACAAAGAGGCATACATGGATCTCAAATTCAAATCATTATCTTAGGAAAAATGAAATGAAGACATGAAAACAATGCATCTTATACCTCCAACTCTGGGGACGGCTTGAAAATTATCTACTCGAATGAAAAATGGCATGCATCGTCGATTCCTTGTGAAAAATCATGAAATCTTAGTATAAACTCGACCCCTTTCTATCTCGGTTAAATTTGGGCTCCTCGAGAATCTCAAAGATTCCTCAAAGATTATCTTCTGCATGTTGACTGAAATTTTTATTCTTTGATAAATAAACTGATCATACCATCATGTTCATTGCAAAAATTTGATAAAAATAAGTATAAAGTTGGCCTAGTTCTGAAATCGTCATTTTCGGGCCTCTAGGGAATCTTACAAATTCCATGAAGATTCTTCCATCAAGGTTCCACCTTCATGGTTCCTCCCTCAACAGTATGCTTCTGAAGAATCCGTCACTCAAATAAAAAAACCAATCACGTCATCAATCTCGTCGTGAAATTCTAGTTAATCTAAGTACAAACTTGGCATGATTTTAACACCTTCAAAAATTGGCTCCCATGGAATCTCCAAGATTCCATACAAAATTTCGCATAAAGAATATTCCCTAGTGTAATAGTCCCTCATAGATTCCCTCGAAATTTTTTCCCTTTCTAGGTGCGGTCCTTCTCTCATTTCTGCAGCTCGTTCCTCCTCTTGACTCTAGCCTTCGTTGGTCGAATGGAAGAGTTGGGTTCTTAAACAAATTTCTCGGCAAAATATACAAAGTTGGCTTGTGGGTCGTTGGTGATTGTTCCAAAATGAGGTGGGGCATGCCGAGGTTCCAACCTTGCGGTCTCTCATATTTAAATCATACTTTTGTTTTATACTTCATGGGGGAGCGTAAGTGGCGGGCCAGAGCAGGTTCAACTCTTGCGATGTCGGTGTATGCCATATGTGTTATGGTGGGTTAGCTGGGTTTGACCACCTGCCCACTATTTTGGTTTGGAAGTTGAGAATGGGTCGGAGGGTACGCCAGTTCGCTAGCCAAATATTATTTGTTTAATTATTTTTGACATGGTTGTTCAAAACTGCCAATGGAATTTTTGGGGGTCACCAACAATTTTCATTAGGTGACATTTTCGCCATTTCTGACAGCCGAAAAATGTCATTATTAAGTGTCATTTTGTCGCTTGGTTAACTCTCACAAAATATAGAGGCTTCCAACAAATTAATCCAAACCTTCAATTTTCGTGGACATCCAAATTTACTTAGCGACCTGTTAAATTTAGCTAGTGGGGCCTAGTTGGCGAAAACTTTGATTGTGAATATCTTGAGTATATGAACTCAGATTTCAGTGTCATTTGAACCGTTGGAATCAAGGCAATGAGTTATTTGATATGGTCTTTGTTGCGATGAAATATGGTAAAATTTATTTGTTGATCCTTTTCAGAGCAAACTTTGACTTTTGGGCCTTTTTGGAGCCACCTGGATCACATAGTGGGCGAGTTTTATATAAAGTGTTATGGTTGGCATGTTGGGGGGAGGGTTAGGCTGACGGGCTCGCCAGACCGACCCAACCCCAAGTTGTATTGTGGCATTGTGACCGTGTCTAAAGCAGAGAGGACCAGGTGCGTGGCACCCAGCCGATGCCTCAACACTAGGCTCTATCGTGAACATGTAGAAGCGGCGGAAGGATCGGGAGGGTCAGGTGCATGGCGTGATTCTCGTGCCCAATCCCTAGTCACATTACATTTCAAATGACTAGGATTGGGGCCAACGAGCCCATGGCCTCTGGTTTTCACCCAATGGTGACATTACTTTCCACGTGATCGACTAAAGGGCGAAGAATTGGGATGTAGAGGCCAACTAAACATTTGATAAATTGCACCAAAAGTAGTAGGTTTTGTGGCTCAATGCACCACGTGGACTTGTGACATTTTTGCCTTGCATTGTCACCGGTGCTTAAATTTGTTGCCAATTTTGATAGAGGGGTGAATTTTGCAGAACAATTAGTAGAGAAATGAAGAAGGATACCTAGCTTGACCATTTTTTATCCCTTTTGAGCCCAAGAAGGGCCTACACAAGCGATTTGGGTTTTCTGTGCATAATGTCAGTGTTAATTTTGCAATTTGAGCATTATATAATGATGTAATTTCAAGTTTGAGCGTATAATATAAAGATCCACCATTGGAAGCTGGAACTAGAGATGTAGCCTAGGAGGGGTGAACTCTGTTATTAAATTGTTGTGTTGTGATGCTGCATGTTGTCTATTTTTGGCTGTTAAAATTTGCAAAATTTAACTTAGTTTATGTGCTTTTTAAATATCGATCCATTCCCCATAAGACATAAAATAGCTTGTAAAATTTTACATGAGACCTTCAATTTTCATTTCAGATCAGTTTGGTATCATAGCATGGTGTTTGTGAAGGTTTGACAATTTTTGCAAGTGTTTTCTTGAATGACTACAAGGTATAAATTGAAAAGAGGAGAAGGAAATTTTGAATAACTAAACCCTCATCAGCCTCTTCGAGGGGGCAACCTCCTTTACATTACACAAATGAACAATTCTTCGATCATATAAATGACTAAACCTCCTTTCTACATTTAGGAGTCTAAGGGGTCACATAATAATCAAAGTCGACACAACAATAATAATATAAGGGCACAACAATAACAATAGTGGGCTTCTATGGGGCACACTAATAACATTATGGGGACAATAGGGGAACAATAATAACAATAAGGGATACAATGATAATAGTAATGGGGGAATCACTAGTATTATAGGGACCTAACATGCCCCTCTCCTTCAAAAAAGTGTTTTCCTCAACGCTTGAGTAGATTTGGATGCTTCTGTATAAAATTCTCATCCTCCCATGTGGAATCTTCAGCGGGTAAGTTCTTCCACTTGATGAGATACTCTGAAATTGATCAATTTCGTAGTTTTCGAGTTCTTGTTTATGTGACTGCTTCAGGTTCCAATATGATTTTTCCTTCCTCGTCAATTTTTGGCAATATTGTTTGAACTGGGAGCTTATCACCTTTAACCTTCTTTAAACATGAAACATGGAAA
Source organism: Pinus taeda (assembly GCA_000404065.3). Lineage (NCBI taxonomy): Eukaryota > Viridiplantae > Streptophyta > Pinopsida > Pinales > Pinaceae > Pinus > Pinus taeda. The sequence goes on from APFE031500941.1 coordinate 83,728, forward strand.
ACTGGGTGCACTCGGAAAGCTGTAGGAAGCTCCAATTTGTATGCCATAGTACAAATCTTTTGCAACACCTTGTATGGACAATAATACTTTGGTGATAATTTATTATACTTCTTAACTTGCTAGAGGGACATTAGTTTATACAGTTGTATCCATAGGAATACCCAGTGACCTATATCAAAACTTTTGTCACTGCGATGTTTATCCGCCCGTTGTTTCATTCTATTCTGCGCCAAAGTGAGGTCATCCTTTAAGAGTTGGAGAACTTGTTGTTGATGCTTGATGTGATCTTCCACCGCTTGAACCTTATAATTTTCTCTTCCACTAACTCGTCCATGTGGCTTAAAAACCATCTGGATTATCATCAAAGTTTAGGGATGACACGACCCACCATTCATAAAATTAAATTACACCATGCGCTTGACTATTGTGAAGGATTTTGAATTATTTTCAAGTTACATTAAAATTATGCAATTTTGAATAATGTTTTCAACAACCATTTAAGGAAATAATTTAAAATGGTGCATTTTGCAATACAATTTTAAGAAAGGTTAATAGTTTAAAAATGGTGAATCACAATACAATTTTAAGAAATATTGTGATTTTTTTTTGTTTAAAATACATTTTTAAGAAATATTGTGTTTTTTTTTTGTTTAAAATACATTTTTGAATGTACAAAAAGATTAGCACTTTGAAAAACTTATGTGACACTCAAATTCTACATTAAACAACCAAAAATCAAGTTTCTAAAAATCTTGAATTTTGCTTTAAATTAACCAAGAAAAATGATCTTAAAAGAAATCATTTCATGTATAAGTTATACTAGGCCCATTATAATTAAATGATTAAGTAATGTTTATTATATTAACACATAATTATCAGGTGACATGGTGCAAGATCTTTATAGTCATATCACTCTCTGGCATACCAATGATTTTGCCATCTATAGACCAATGAGACATAGGAGGAGAGTGAGTTTTTATCATTTTATTGTAAGAATTATGATCTATGGCTAACCAATTTTATACTAACTGACTCAGGTTAGTCTTCATAGTGCTAAATATTTCCATTCTCAATTTGCAAAACATAAATTAAAACTTTATTTGAGCTTTATGGTTTCTAACAACTTAATTTATGTAATGATTTTATATATGATATTTTCTTTATATTGTAGGTGTATGCGTATAGTCACATTTGCTATCGCTTTAAAAAGGAAATAAGATAAGATTATAAGATTTCTTGGTGGGCGCTTAAGGCATGGTGAAAATGGTTTGTGTCCTTAGATACGTTATTAAAAGTTCAATTTTCAAGATGTCAAGCAAGTGATTCACATAATCTCAAAGGTACATTTAGAATTTTATTCTTAATATTTTAACTGAAGAATACTATTGATTAATCTGAAATTGAAACATTGAAGCATAAACTCATCAATAAATTTAATTAAAATTCAAGCTCTCGTCAATCAGACTGGCAAGTCTAATCGTACATGTTATGTTCCTTGTTGTTAAATGTCCAAATGTCTTTGCTTAAAACACCTTAAATTTTCATCAATTTTGTTCTAATATGAATCTCTTGGGTTGTTAAAGTACCTCGCTATTGAGAGGTCATGAGTTCAATTATCCTCGAAACTCTCCGGGTTAGGCTCCATGGTTGAGCCAGCGGGAAGTGATCCCTTAGAGTGGATTTGTCTGGAATAGCGTTTATGTGGACATAGTGGTCACCAATCTCCAGAGCCCGTGAGCCACATTCAAAAAAAATTATGGATCTCTTAGGACTTACAATAAGTGTAGGGAGATTACATTTGATCATGAATCATAGATGTTAAAGCTCCATTTTATTTGGTGGAGCCTAAGATTCTTTGATATTTATAATACATTGATTATTTGTATAGGCTTGTTTTGTTAAATGGAGTCATAATAAAGTCCACTTTGGGACAAAATGAATTCAGACAAATGAGCCACTATAATGTATGATTTGTAAAGAGTTTATAACACACTCCCTTGTCTAGCCAAAGGTGGTTACTATGCTAACCCAACCCAAAGATGACTAGACTTCAAATAGTTGACATGTATTAAAAAGGTGCCAAAACTGGTTAACAATTACATGAATAAAGAGCATATGATTAGCTTTTATTGAGCGCTAACCAACTTAAATAAGTTTCTTTTTGAAATTATTAAAAAGTTGCAATCAGCGAGCCCACATTGGATGGATGTAGATTTCTTATTTTAGAGTTGGGTGGATTAGAAACAAGTGTGCAGCTAAAGGTTTTTTATATGTGCTTTTTTCAATGAAGTTAGAAATCTTATTGTTCCTTTGAATATTTATGCTCTAAAGGATGACCGGACTATTTTTTGCAGAATAAAAGCTACTAGAGATTAACTTACACTACAGGTTATGCTATTTACCACTATAGTTGTCATTTTCATATTCTCTCTTTTACTTGGTTATGTTGACACCTAATCATGGGGATTGGGTGAACAATTGTAAATAGTGTAAATAATAAATAATGGAAAAGGAAGAGTCATCGGGAGATGAAACTCAAAAGTCACTCCATCATGTATATAACTATGAGCAATCTAAATGAATAAACAAATTTCATTTGAGGAGTTACCTCATGGCCTGACGGTATCAGAGCTAGCACCATTTTTGGCTTCCCTTCCGCCCATTCTGCCTATGTTTTTCATCTTTTGCAGGCTAACATCTCTGTTAAATCCCTGCGAAATCTCTTTCATTGTTGAATACATTTGTTGAAGTGTGTTACTACATGTCATATTTAGCAGTAATCTTACTGTTGAAGGGGTCGTATTGTTGCATTGAGACATTGCTTTGCAGGTTGGTGCATTGGAAAGTTCAAAACGATTGAAGAATCTATGTGAGAGCCTGGAGGTGTTGCGGCATTTGGTATGTGCTTTCAATAATCGGAATTCATTATCAAGCTCATACATCGAAGAATATTGATGGTCAATGGCATATATGGTGAATGCATGAAGTTTTTAAGTTGGTTGAATGGTTGTACGCCTGAGTGACTATGTTCACTACTCTACCGTTGCCATACGTTGTACGTTGGAGTGACTGTGTGACGCAACCATATGGCTACCACACCCAAAATACCTTATCGGGACTCATAAACCTTTAATACTTTTGGGTCATACCTAGGCTTAACCCACAATTCCATCTATTGGCACTTTATTTCCATTATAATCCTTTTATAATAGAAATCACACAAAACAATTCCATCTATTGGCGCTTTATGCATGTTTCTTGAGGCATACCTTATTGCATATCGCAATCCTTTCGCACTAACGTGCCTTCCCTTCTTTCTACCGATATGCGATAACACTAAATATTGACAACACAAAATATTATCGGAATGATAGGAATACGTATAAACCCAACCATGTAAACCTTTAATACTTTTGGGTCATACCTAGGCTTAACCCACAATTCCATCTATTGGCACTTTATTTCCATTATAATCCTTTTATAATAGAAATCACACAAAACAATTCCATCTATTGGCGCTTTATGCATGTTTCTTTAGGCATATCTTATTGCATATTGCAATCCTTTCGCACTAACGTGCCTTCCCTTCTTTCTACCGATATGCGATAACACTAAATATTGACAACACAAAATATTATCGGAATGATAGGAATACGTATAAACCCAACCATGAGCACTTAGGCCAGACCTCAAATATATTATGCCTGCATCTATAACTTTATCGAGTCCATTCATTCCTAGCCTTTCTGCATTATCACATATTGTCGCTTCCGCTGCACCACTCTGATTTCTGTCATTGATCAACTATACGATCCAACGGTCGAGATCCCATCGACTTATCGCCATATCACATATCGACCATCGAATTATCATCGTTCCATCATCCACCAGTCATTTAACTTTGCGAAATGTGATTTAATCCCCGCTGTTGATCCCCTTTCCGATCCGACGGCTATAATGTGATTGCTTATCACAACTTCCTAAGGCCTATGGCCCGATACAAAGCTTTCCTCCGATGCGATATTCATTGATTGCAAATTGCAATTATTTGAGGCCTGAGGTCCACCTCTTATGAATAATCTTTATCGATGCGATATTCCAACTGTTCCATTCTATGTGACTTAATCATGTCCGTTGGTCATCTAGATCCAACGGCCACCGTGCATTTCTCCTTCTGATCCTCTTTAACTTAACTTCATTCGTTATTGATGGACTTCTGTATTAAAAACACAATTCCCCTGCCGCACACGACACCCAGATATAACAACTTAATCAACATTTGATCTCCATCGATCCTTCTAGTGATCAATGGACTCGTGACATGAATTGAACTCAAACTAAGTATATACATCTCTAAATTGCACACCATTGTTTCTGTTATTAAAAGAATATCAAATTTAAAACAGAGTTCTATTCTCAACCCTTGATGGCCTGATTTACATTCATTTCTCTCTCGCCCTCTGCTCACTCACTTCCTCTCCCGAATCATTCCTCTTTCTCTATCTTTCAAAAAAGAAAGGAAAGTACATATATCCTAGCTAACCATCTCCTCCACAATTGAAGGGATAGACTATACATTTAGAAATCAAATCCTATCCAAATCTTAACAAACTAAATTACTTGGCTTGATCTCCACACGGGGAGGATCACTTGCCACTTATTCCCAATTCTATTCAGAATTAGGCAACAATTAACTACTTACATAATTTGCAATTAATAAAATTAAATAAACAATTCTTCCTCCAAACTCTCGTTAGCCACAACATGTGACCACACCATCACATTGTTGGCTAGGCCTAGATGCTCCTGCATCAGACTCCCAAGGTTAAAAATAATCATGATCTCCTGATCACGTGCTTTTGATTTGTATCCTCCTAGATCCCATACTTTGTTCGATAGTCTGTCGTTGGTTATTGTTGTTGTTGGTTGTTGTTCTCGAAGTATTCATACCTTATGCTGCATTTCCCCACTAGCTATGCTCTCACTGTCTACTGCTGTTTTCTCCATATAGCTTACTGCTTTTTGCTCATCGTCACAATTTATGCCAGGGCTCCACACCTTAATTTGCAGTTTACCATTACCTTCACATGTACCATTCTTTCCACCCCATCTTCCTTTCTTATTGTTTTCTCTATTTATTTTATTGGAATGTTGTTGTATGAGTCCCCACAGCTCATCAAATGATTTTTCCACTTCACTTCTCAGATGTTGAATACTATTCTCCTGCAACTGGATGTGTTCTTGCATAAGAACATCATAATCCAAGTGCCAATATTTTCCCATATACATTTCTAAAACGTAAAAATTCCTTCTCCATTGATCCCCTACAACAATTCCAGTTCCTTTTTCTGGTTTCTAATTCATGGCTTCATCACTTCTTACTTCAATTTCCAGTATACTTGCAATTCCACAAATTTCTTGAAAACTAAGAATTTTTCCTGCTTGCTTAGGTACTTGGAATACCTCTTCTTTTAGTAACTTAATTTTTGTACCCTTAATGATTATGGCATCATATTTGTCTACTTCTGAAATTTCATTTTCAGTCTCTTCCTAATAAATAACTCCATGTGGTGCAATAGTAATCCTGTTACCATCATATTTTGAACTCATCTCTAGTTGAGCAACTCCATACTGTGAATTCAACATCATTCCATCTTTATGAGACATTCTGATCTTGTCCCTCCTTACTTTGATTTGATCTTCAGAATCAATTCCTTGTTTCAAACTCACTTCACATTTCTTTGTTCCTGCATATAAATCTTCACCAGAATCAATCAATTCATTAAACACAAATGCTTTACCCAATTTCCTCATTATGCCAACATTTCTGAAAACTTCTTTTCCATATTTTTCATCCATGACAACTTCTTCATTCTCATTCAGTTATGGTTGTATAGTCTGATCACTTATTCTTTGGTTTTATTGCTTCTTCTCCAAAAGACTTGACTCATGCCAGAAATCTGCCATCTCATTTGAAATTTCTCCCAAGAGCTCTGCACGATCTTCACTAACCTCATTATCTCCAACATCTGTCTTTAGTCCTTCTTTACTCTGGCTTTCTTCAAGGTAAATAATCTTCAGTAACTGTTTAACATCTATAAAGTCTTCTATATCAACCTTCAGTAGCTTCTCTCCTTTGGCCTCAATCCTCAATAGTTGTCCAATATCTGCATAATTCACTACAACCATGTTTAACAACTGCCCTTTCCTCTTCATCACAAGATTATGTGAATTTCCTTCTTCTATCCTCTGAAAAACCATATCTCTGCTTTTCCTTTCCCTTATGACAACATTAAACACTTGCCTTACTTCAGTGTATCCTACATTTACATACAAAATATTAGTTTCAAAAATATGAGACACCAAGGTCCCCTCAAATAATTTCATCATCAAGTCTTCCGGTTGACTTTCACTTCCTGAACACACCATAAGATTCTCCACTAGCTTTGTATTAGCTTCATTAGTCTCCCTGAGAAAACTCTTTGTTCCATATTCATATGAATGGATCTCTTCCTTTCCAAACACTTCTTTGATCTCAATAATTTCTTTTCCATCCTCCTTTTGACTTATCCTTTGGATGTCATCTGAATAGATACCTTCCTTCACTTGACTGTAACTTTTCTCTTTATTCTTCATATGACTGTGGGTAGTCATCTTTTCACTTATTGATATGACAGTTTCCAATAACTGCTTGTTTTTCCGCAAGTTTACATGACCTGCAAGCACACAACACTCATCAATTTTAAAAATACAATACCTTCTTCCCTCTTTTGATGCTTCAAGCACCAATCTTCTTTCATAGATCTTCTGGATTTCAGAAAATCCTTCTCACTGTGACTCCATTCCTTTGAGTCTCTCCTTCTCTAACAAATCAATATGAATTTTTTCAAGTTCCTTGAACTCATTTATCAGCTTGTCGTTCCACCTATGTTGCAATAGCTTCCACTTGACTCGTTTCATTGTTCTCCATCTGTATCTTCGGTCTTCATTTGTCTTTATCTGTAGGCCCTGTGTTATTATATTTACTTCTGCTCTCATTACTGCCAGAATAATCTCACACTCTTCATTCTGCTGCCAGTTGCTATACCCTTGCAATCTAATGCCTTCCTCAATTTTACTCTCATGTTGCTGATCATCTCTTCTAAATTGCTGGTTTCTTTCATCTGCAGCCTGCTGGATTAATAATTCTGTCTCCTTCATGTCTCAAAGGACATAACTTCCTTGTTGCTCCTGATCTTTCATCTCACATTCAAATAATCTTTGTTCAATTTCTCTGATTTCAGCATCATATTATTAATGTTGTGTTCCGTACCTATAGCCACATTATTGATTGAAAAGTCAAAACACTCACTTAACTCCATGAAAGTTAGAGACATTTCATCTTTATCATGCATGGTAACCACATCTTTTTCTTTATCGGGTTCTAAAAGCCTCTTTCTCCTTCAAGTTCCTTGAGCAATCCCTCCAAGAACTCTATCTCCATGTGAAATCTTTCCAGCATTTCATCACAACTTTCATTCTCAGCTTCATTCTTTTTTTGGCAATCCTCCTAAGTTATCCTGTTTTCTACACTATCATATTGCAAAGTTCTTTCATCAATTCCATCAGACAAATTCATTTGCTTACTTTCTTGGAATACCACTATGGCATTTTCATTAGGCTTCTAGTCCATATCAACTTCATCTAACTGTCTTACACCAAACAGAAATTCATCTATGAACTCTTTTTGCTGCAATAAATCACCACCTTCCTCCTCTAAAAGACATTCTCCATCATACTTCACCTCAAGAGATTCATTCCTGTTTGTGACAGTTTCACCAGACTGTCCATCATATTCTGCACATCCTACAAACACACACAAACTATGAGATTTAAAAACACAAGGCTTCATAGCCTCATCTGCTTCCCTTGTCATCATATCTTCTAATTGTTCTGAACTATTCCAATAGTCCATGAGATCTTTAGCTGATCTCCCATTATCCTCTTCACCCAGAATTTCACACTGTTCTAGTCTACAAATGAAAACTTCCATTTCTGCCTCTGCTTCTCTGAGGTTTTCTATCAACCAATTTACCTATCTTTGTTGTAGCCTTCTCTGTAACTTAGGCCACTTCACTGGCTTCTTCTTCAAGACCCAACCTTTTCTTTGGTTCTCCTCTAGCAGCATTACTAACGCATCAAGTTCTTCTCTTATCTCAGTTATTTCCTTGTCAAGCTTTGCTTGACTCATCCGTTTCCTATGGATTGTTTGAGCACCCTTCTCCTTCATCTTGTAGCCTTCTTCTGAACCTTCATATGACTTTCCATAACCATCTTCTCTTTTGTGTGAGCTTCTACACCAGTAACCAATCAACTTCCTTCTAAGTTGATCTTCTCACCAAGCTTCTTCTCTGCCTGGTATCCAAGTCCTCTTTTCCTTAGAACTTGCACTAAGCAATCTTGCTCTCACTCTGGTTGCTACACTCACTACTCTTAAGGACTCCTCTATCCTTTTCTATTCTAAGCCTCAGCTGGAATGAGGTTCTACTACAATCTCTAAGAACTTCCAAAAGTTCTTCCTATAGCCTTACTGTTGTAGTCTTGTGCCAAACTTTTCTATTCATTCAACCGCTGCAACTTTCATACCTTTGTAATCATAAATCTGCATAAGCAAGAACATCCTTTCTCTGATACCAAATGACACAACCATATGGCTGCCACACCCAAAATACCTTATCGGGGCTCATTCACACTCATAAACCTTTAATACTTTCGGGTTATACCTAGGCTTAACCCACAATTCCATCTATCGGTGCTTTATTTCCACTATAATCCTTTTATAATAGAATTCACACAAAACATATGTAAACCATACTTTTTTATATATTCCTCGCTTATGCACGTTTCTCGAGGCATACCTTATCGCATATCGCAATCCTTTCGCACTAACGTGACTTCCCTTCCTTCTACCGATATGCGATAACACTAAATATTGACAACACAAAATATTATCGGAATACATAGGAATAGATATAAACCCGACCATGAACTCTTAGGCCAGACCTCAAATAGATTACACGCACATCTATAACTTTATCGGGTCCATTCATCCTTAACCTTTCCGCATTATCACATATCACCGCTTCCGCTGCAGCACTTGGATATCCGTCGTTGATAAACTACACGATCCAACAATAAAGATCCCATCGGCCTATTGCCATATCGCATATCGACCATCGAAGCATCGTCGTTCCATCATCTGCCAGCCCTTTAACTTTGCAAAATTTGATTTAATCCCCGCCGTTGATTCCCTTTCCGATCCGACGGCTATAATTAGATCACTTATCGCAACTTCCTAAGGCCTATGGCCTGATACAAAGTTTTCCTCCGATGCGATATTCGGCGATCGTAAATCGCAATTGTTTGAGGCCTGAGGTCAGCTTCTTATGAACAATATTTATTGATTCGATATTCCAACTGTTCCATTCTATGTGACTTAATCCCATTCGTTGGTCATCTAGATCCAACGGCCACTATGCATTGCTCCATATGATCCTCTTTAACTTAACTTTGTTCATTATTGATGGACTTCTGCATTAAAAACACAGTTCCTCTACCGCACACGACACCCATATATAACAACTTAATCAACATTTGATCGCCATCGATCCTTCTAGTGATCGATGGTTGATCAATGGAATCGTGACATGAACTGAACTCAGACTAAGCATATACATCTCTAAATTGCACACCATCATTTCTGTTATTAAAAGAATATCAAATTTAAAACAGAGTTCTATTCTCAACCCTTGATGGCCTGATTTACATTCATTTCTCTCTCGCCCTCTGCTAACTCACTTCCTCTCCCAAATCATTCCTCTCTCTCCATCTTTCAGAAAATAAAGGAAAGTACATATATCCTAGCTAACCATCTCCTCCACAATTGAAGGGATAGACTATACATTTAGAAATCAAATCCTATCCAAATCTTAACAAACTAAATTACTTGGCTTGATCTCCATGCAGGGAGGATAACTTGCCACTTATTCCCAATTTTGTTCAGAATTTGGCAACAATTAACTACTTACATAATTTGGAATTAATAAAATTAGATAACCAATTCTTCCTCCAAACTCTCGTTAGCCACAACATGTGAGCACACCATCACATTGTTGGCTAGGCCCAGATGCTCCCGCATCACTGTGTACGCAGTCCCCTCGGCTCCCACAAGTGTATTCACTGTATGCTCTCTCCTTCCATTGCACTGTATTAAACTACCTCTATGCAATCTTGCATTGAACCTTCAGGTTCATCACTTCATATCCCGCTGTCATAAGTCAACATACCTCTTCGGTTTCTCATATCTCGTTGTCATAACTCAACATACCTCTCCGATTTCTCATATCCCGCTTTGGTTTCCCTGATCCCATTTCCATAACTCACCTGGTTACCTAAATACGTTGTTTTCATATACAATGTCTCATATACATAGAACGTCGATATACATTAAATTGTTTCATTGTTCATTGTGGTAGCACGTTGTTCCGATATTGTTTCATAATTTCATTGTCTTGGAATTATGGTATAACTTTATCTCTACTTTAACTATTTCATTGTCGACTCTTGTTCAATCGTTGACCCCTCCCCCATATATCACCTCCTCTTACTACATTTTTTTTTAATCACCAAAACTGCATTTTTTAACCAACAGAAGTGCATCTTTTTTATATATTGGCAGCAGAGTACATTTTTAAAATGCACTCATTAATATCAATTGTGGGAGTGGTTCTCAATGGGAAGGAGAACTATCTTGAGTGGTCTTGGAAGATTAAACACACTCTCATTTTTAATGAGCTGTGGAAAGGAGTTTGTGTTGGAGAAGGAGACAAAGAACCAAAAAAGCCTACCTCAGACAAGGAATTCACCATTTGGGAAAATAAGAACAGCAAGGCTTATGCCTTGATTGCAGCATTAGTAAATGAAGAGGTGAGTCACCATATTTCGCCATTTTCAAATGCTTTCGAAGCCTTACAAAAACTGAAGGAACTCTATGACTCGCACTCTGCACTTGAAGTTGTTCAACTCATGATTAAATTGTTCAGCCTTGAATTACAAAATGATGATCCTCTTGCATCAGAAGTAAAATCTATTATGCATGATATCAAAGTCACTAATGTTGAATTGTACATTCCTTTGATAGCTTTTGTCAAGGAACTTTATCACACTTACTCAAATTATATTGAGTCATTGTAAGCAAATGGAAACCTCAAAGAAATTACCTTTGACTCCCTTGTGATTAAATTTGCTGAGAGAGAAAAAGATTTTGGAAAGAAGAAAACTCCTTAATCTTTTGAAGAGGATGTGTGTCTTGCACATAGAGAGAAGAATCTTACTCAATATTCTTCCAGAGCAAGAGGAAGAAGAAATTTCAGAGGCGGGGGGGGCAAACAATCTCAAGGAGAAAAGTCAAATTTGCATTGCATATGTTGCAATAGATATGGATCACATGATGCATCCACATGCAAGTTGCCTTCGGAAAAAATTGAGCAGGAAAGAAATCAACCCAAAGGTAAAACTAATGACAAAGAGAAAGGTAAATCACCTGAATCCGCTCACTATGTTGTGGCACATAGTAATATTGGAGTAAATGAATACTTATTTAATGCTTCACTTTCTTCTTGGAAAAATGATTGGTTGCTTGATTTAGGAGCAACTTACCACATGACTTTTAGAAGAGATTTTTTTGAAGAATTTACTAAAAAAAATTTTGGAGAAATATACTTTGCAGGCAAATAAAAAATCAAGCCATCAGGGCTTGGTACAATCAGGCTTAAATTTCCTGGTCTTCTAGACTTTCTTCTGCATGATGTTTTATATCTCCCACAGCTGAGGAGAAAATTGTTGTCCTTGGTCCACATCTACCAACAAGGACACTCCATTCATATGTTTGATGGCAAGGTTGAGGTGATAAAAGCATCAGATCACTTACTTGTCACAATGGGGATAGAAGAAGAAAGGCTTCTCAAGTTGTAAGGTACCTCTGCTCGTGCACAAAATTTATCATATAATTCTCATTATGATGAAGATACATTTCCATCAAGTTTATTATGGCATGCTAGACTTGGACACTTGAACTATGAAAACCTTCGCTTGTTGAAGAAAAATGTTGTTATTGGTTTGCCTACAATTCCTAGGAAACTTAAGCAATGTGATGCTTGCATTCTAGAAAGGCATGACAAACAGTATTTTCATGATTCACATTCCAGAGCACATAGAAAACTTGAACTCGTTCATCGAGATTTATGTGGTCCAATGCTTGTTCCTTCTGCAAATGGAAATAAATATATGATGACATTTATTGATGACTACGCCAGAATGTGTTAGGTTTATTTATTGAAGAACAAATCTGATGCTTTTCAAACATTCAAGAACTTTCGTACATGGATTGAAAATGATGCACAATCCCATATTGGCTCTATTTGCACTGATAATGGAAAAGAATACACTTCAAATGAAATTGAAAACTATCTCCGCCAACATGGGATCAAACATCAAACAACTGTGCCTTATAATCTGTAGGAATTTATAGTGTAAGTTCCTCGGACAGAACACCAAAGGTCACCGCTCACAAACAAATCACAGATCAATACGCCAGTATTATTAACGTGGTTAAAACCCTTAAAGAGGGAAACATTCCACAGCCTGAGCCAATGTGGCCACTTCAAGAAATTTATTAATGTAAAAGAAAGAAAGTTTACATAAGCTTCTCTCATGAACGGTCACCTTACAAATGACCCTCCATGCTCTTTAAATAGAGATCATGGACGAATCAGGTGTTAAGCCATGGATCAAGTGTCGGTAATACCAAGGAGAGAATGAACCGTCACATCACTTCATGTCTAGAACATATCGTGACCGTCAGATTGTAACTTACAAAAGTACATAGTAAAGAAACACACTTTACCTAACTCTACACTAGACCAAGTTATACTTAACTATTTCCTATGTGTCGGAATATCCTAACATCCCCCTTATTAACAACTTGGGATAGGATTAAAGGATGTACAAATATGACACAATAGAATAAGGAAGGAGTCATTAGATCCTATCCCCCCTTACTGACAACTTCCAGAACTCCAACCATAAATCAAAGTTTAGTAACCTTCACCTCTGTGAGAGCCTTTGTAAAGATGTCCGCAACTTGATCATCAGTTGAACAATATTGCAATTCAAGAACATGGTCATGAATGGGATTTCTAATGAAGTGCATGTGTGTTTCAATGTGTTTGTTGCGTTGATGTTGGACTGGATCTTTGCATAGTTGAATGGCACTTTGATTATCACACCAAAGTGTAGTCGAATGTTGTTGCTGAAAGCCAAACTCTAATAGGATCTGATGAAGCCACAGGGCTACCTTACTAGCTTCTACGGTGCCACGATACTCTGATTCTGCTGAAGAAAGAGAAATGGCACTTCATGTCTTACAAGCCCATGTAATAGGTCTAGAACCAAGAGTGAAGACATAACCTGCAGTAGACTTCCGATCATCAGGGTCACAAACCCAATCGGAATCAATGAAACCAACCAATAGAGGAGATGCTTCTACACTGTAATGAATCCCAAACTGAAATGTACCTTGAACATAACGAAGTATTCTTTTAGTTGCTTTCCAATGACTTTCATGTGGGTTTTGCATAAACTGAGCAATAAGGCCAACATCAAAGGAAAGGTCAAGATGGGTATGGGTCAGATACAAAACGTTTCCTACAAGATGACAATATAAGGTAGCATCAACTTTAGGGGAAGTACAAGTGACTAAAAGTTTGGCTCCAGACTGAAAGGGAGAAGGGGTTGGCTTACAGTCTTCCATGTGAAAGTGGCGTAGAAGATCACATGCATACTTGGACTGGGAAAGGGAAATACCTTCCTTGGATTGCAAGACTTGAAGACCAAGAAAATAATGCAGGTGTCCTAAGTTTGTCATTTCAAACTACTTTTTAAGGTTGGACTCCATATGGTTTATAGGGTTGGGATTACTACTAGTAAGGATAATATCATCAACATAAAGAACAAGAATGATAAGAGACTTTCCCACTTTCCTGGTGTAGACAATATTGTCATAATGACACCTAGAAAAGCCATTATCTAAAAGAAAACTATCCATTTTGGCATACCAAGCACGAGGGGCTTGCTTGAGACCATAAAGGGATTTCTTAAGCCGACATACAAGGCTGGAGTCTATTTGTATAAATCCAAGAGGTTGTTCCTTATAGATTTCTCCATGCAAGTCCCCATGCAAAAAGGTAGATTTAAAATCCATCTGATGGACTCCCATTTGAAAGAGGTAGCAAGGGAAAGAACAAGGCAGATAGAGGTCATTTTGGCAATAGGGGAGAAAGTTTCAGTATAGTCAATGCCTTCAACTTGTGAAATAGCCTTAGCAACAAGACGAGGTTTATGTTTATCAACTTTTCCATCTGGTCCATACTTGGTAATGTAAACCCATTTGCATCTAACAAGTTTTCATCCCTTTGGAAGAGGAACAAGATCCCATGTATCATTTGCCAATAATGAACGATATTCTTCATTCATAGCTGCATCCCAATCTGGATGCCCTGAAGCTTCTGCAAAGGTATTAGGATCATAATTTGCTGGAGCCTGACCCAGTAAAGAAGAGCCTCTATCAAACTGAGAATGTGTGTGACGTTGATCTATAGGATCACCTACAAGAGCACCTGCTGCATCCTGAGTAGCGCGAACCCACTTTGGAAGCTGAGGAGCTGAAGGAGGATCCTGAGAAGGTGGGGGAGGATTATCATTCTCGTTGTCATCATCTGAAGAAGAAATATTTTCAGAAGTAGAAGGGATAGAGAGAGGTGGCACATCTTCCAAACTAGGCTCATAGGCCGATATATTTTCAACAAACTTTACATCTCTTCTATTGATAACATTTTTGGATTTAGGTGAAAGAAGTCTATATCCTTTGACATCTTCAGAATATCCAACAAAAATACATTTTTCACTCTTAGGTTCTAAGGCTTTATGTTTCTCATCTGGAATATGGGCCCATGCTTCACTTCCAAAAACACAAAAGTGACTTACATATGGTTTAATTGAGCTCCATGCTTCTTCTGGAGTTATATTCTTTAAAACCTTAGTATGAGTGCGATTTACTATGTAATTTTCACGGTTAATTGCTTCTGCCCAAAAAATAAGACTAAGTCCTTTAGCTTGAAGCATACAATTAGCCATTTCCTTTAAGGTGTGATTCTTCCTTTCGGCTACACTATTTCGTTGTGGAGTATATGGAACAATATGTTGCCTTCGAATTCCATGCTCATTGCAAAACTTGATGAATTTGTTGTTAACATATTCTTTGCCGTTATCACATCTTAGATTAAGAATTTGATGTCCAGATTGTTTCTCAACAAAGGCCTTAAAGGACAAGAACATGTTAAATACTTCAATCTTGAGTTTTAAGAAGTATACCCAAGTGTGTCTAGAGAAATCATCAATGAAAGTTAAGAAATACTTATAGCCAAAGAATGAAGCAACTGGAAGTGGACCACATAAATCACTATGCACAAGCTGTAAACGGGTTGAGGCATGCCAAGAGGCACATTTTTCAAAACTATCTCAATGATGTTTTCCGAGTACACATCTGTAACAAACACCATCTCTGCAAGATACCATA
Source organism: Pinus taeda (assembly GCA_000404065.3). Lineage (NCBI taxonomy): Eukaryota > Viridiplantae > Streptophyta > Pinopsida > Pinales > Pinaceae > Pinus > Pinus taeda. Next base: position 99,401 of record APFE031500941.1, read on the forward strand.
GGAAGACCTGTCACCAAATTTTATTTACATAGATTTTGAAGGGAGCGATAATTTACGTGACCAAATCGCTCATGCCAAAGTTTGCTCACTTCATCATTGTGAGCAACAAATACCGAGGGAAGAGTTGATGACCCAAAGTTGTTAAACTTATACAACCATGTAGAATCATCATCAATGCCAGTGGCTAAAATCTGTCTATGATCTCTTAGGTCTTTAATTACAACATCGTGTGGTGAAAATTCAACGGTTTTACCTTCACCTGAATGAGTTATTTGATATACAAATAGAAGGTTGTAGGATAAGGTTGGAGCACATAATACATCATTAAATTGACCATTGTCTAGATGAATAGTTCAAGTCCCTACAACACTAAGAGATCTATCATCACGAACATATATATTTTTGGTGCTATAATCATTTAAAGAAGAAAACATGGCTTTGTTTTTGGCCATGTGATAAGAAGCTCCAGAATCAATGAGCCACTCATGAGAATGAGAAGAAGAAGATACATTTAGTGCATAACCAGACCGAGATGCTTCACAACCACATGCAGAAAGTGTTATTCCTGAAGATGAAGTTGAAGTTGAAGAGTGCTCCAAATGGATGTTATGCTTCTTCATTGCTGCTTCCAATGCTTCCATCTTCTTATAGCATTTGGATTCTAAGTGGCCATCTCGATTACAAAAGTTGCAATGTATATCAGTCTCCCTCCCTTTGTTTTTATTTGCCTTGTCATTTTGTTTAATTGACTTTTCATTTTGAGGCTGAAATTGCTTAGGACCCTTGTTTGGTTTAGGACCATTCTTTTTAGGACACTACTTCTTAGGATTCTTTGAGTTTGGTTGTTGTTGGGCGGATAAGGCTTTCTTAGAAGAGTTTCCAAGATTAATAAGACCAAGATGTAAGAGTTTTTCTTGTTCTCTTATTAAAGAATCACAAAAGACATCAAAAGAGGGGGACTTGTAGTCTTGTCTTTTAGAAATAAAGGCTTCTCTAGTAGAATGGAAGGTGGAAACAAACATAGAGTAGGCTAGTCCAAACTTAGTAGGAATGGAATAGATAAGGCTACCATATTGTTTCTTAACCTGAACACCTTCCAAGAGAAGTCTAAGGGTCTTGAATTTGGACAAAAAATCTTCAAAGGAAGAAAAATTATTGGGGTCCAAAGTAAGCAGATCATTTTCAAGTTGATGGGCTCTAATTTCATTTTTAATTCCAAAAAGTTTATTGAGTTGTTTCATCGCTTCATCAGGGTATCAATTTCTGCGAAATGGAATTTAAGGTCTGGAGAAATAAACATCCTTATCAACCCATGTGCTTCATCTTGTCTATTTTCCCATTTGGTTGTCTTATCTTCATCTTTAGGTTTAGATTCTTGGCCTGAGACTATTCTATAAAGACCTTTACTTCTAAGTAAATCCACAATATATGATAACCATTGGAAGTAGTTGGTGCTTTCAAGAATAACTTGGCATGGACTTTCCATTTTAACATAAAATAAAGCTGTCATTTTTGGAAAAGAGGAAGTTTTTTTTTTTTTTAGTCACTGAAGCTTTGGAGTGCATGCTTACTTGAAAAATCCATTTTTGCCTACAAAACAACAAAACACACAACCCAACATGGACATGCAAAAAAAACCAAACTTTATGGCTTGAAGTTATCTTTCGCTGGAAACTAAATATTTTACTCAATATTTTTGATTTTTCGAGATCACACTAAGGCGTGGCGGAAAAGATCATACACATGAGAAAATCCTTCCTTTCTATTTTTGATTTTCCCAAATCGCACAGAGTCGCAGGGAAAAGAACATACACAGAAATGAAAGGTATAGATCCGATAATAAAAAAATAGAGAGCTAAATAAACTGAAATAAACAGAGAGATGAATAACTAAAACTACAAATAAAGACATTATACCTCCAGATCTTAAAAATGACATAGATAGGGCTACCGGAAACCTTTTCGCGTGAAATGAAAGGGGTTCCTCACTGGAACAGATGCTCCTAACACAATAGAGTAGTCCTCTCAGCCTGAAAGCAGTTAGAAATAGTAGATCTAGGAAACGACAATTGGATGTAGTTGTACCAGCTTCGAATTTGGATGTAATCTTTGTTATATCTAAAGATGTAATCTTTCTTGAATCTTCCAAAGCCGACAATGTTGTTTTGCGAAAACTTAATTGCTTGGATAGATTCACAAATGCAAAATCATTTCAACAATTTGATAATCAGATTCCACATCTTGAGAGGGGGGGTTCCTATACTGGATCAATCTATGGAAACTTCTTCTGAAGCACTCTCTCCCCCCCACATGAAACTCCAAGCATTGATGATACTTTGAGTGATGTGATTGACAGAATTGGGAGACTCAATTCAGTCTCAACTCAATCAATTGAGCAGCCTGGACCATCTCAGAAAGTTCCCCCAAAGTCGCTGACAAAGACACTTGAAAGTGTTCATCTCGATGAGGTTGGAAAGACATGAATAAGAAATTAAACCCGTCAAAATGGAGGTGTTGTAGATGACTATGGTTCACCTATTGATATGGATGTTTCTTATGATTATGAATTGAATTTGTCTGCAGATTTTGAACCAAATTCCTTCAAAAAAGTTGCTTCTCATGATGAATGGAAAGAAGCGATTCAAAAGGAGTATGATGCCTTGATAAAAAATGGCACTTGGAAGCCGGTTGATCCTCCATTGGGAACAAAACCAATTGGTTACAAGTGGGTCTACAAGAACAAGTATAAAGTTGATGGCTCATTTGATAAGCACAAAGCTAGGCTTGTGGCAAAAGGTTTTGCACAGAACGAAGGGGTTGATTATGAGGAAACTTTTTCCCCCACAACAAAATGGGCTATCATCCAGACACTCTTTGCCTTAGCAGCTTAGAACAATTGGAAAGTCCATTAAATGGATGTAAAAACTACTTTCTTGAATGGAGATCTAAAAGATAATGTTTTTATGTCCCAGCCTGAAGTATTTGCTGTGAAAGTGTAGAAATTTTGAATAATTTAACACATATTCAACAGAGATTATCCTGATCATGTACTATTGCGGAAAACATACACAATACATAAGCTCCTCTACGTTGATCATCAATATAGCAGCATCAATAACAATAAAACATCAAGAGCATTCACACATTAACACAGTATGTATCCCGGGGAAAGCATCTCGCTAAAAACCCCAACTATCTGTATATTAATGATTGAGTCATGTAACTTTACAAAGTACAATGCTTATCACAAGCAATCCAGTACCAGCTCCACCTGTTACACACAATACAGCTCAGATCTGAATCAATCACTGGCTCAAATCTCTTCCGCTACTTGCCTGCCTCCGTTGCTCAATACCTGCACAAGAACTGATGATAATACCAAGGTAGACACGTCTTTCCTTGGCTAAATCACGTATTTACAAGCTACAATATGTGCAAACTCATTGGCATACTCAATCTCCTGATTTTTGCAAGATCTGGTGCACAACTATAGTCACAACTGATAGCAATCTGATTCTCTAACACCTGTCCCTGCTGAACTGAACATGCACTGACACGCAACTGAGTTAACTGATGTATTCATTAGTTGTATTATGAGTTAATAACTTGTGAATTAATTAATAACTAATTCACCCAACTCATCTCTAGTCTATTCGCCAGTTAGACTAAATACAACCAGTTTAACAAAGCTAAACTGAACAAAACTCCATCAACTGCACCTCCAGTCCACTAAACTCAACTCACTTGAGTTCTAACTGAAGTCATGCATGCAAATATTCAACTAACCCATAAGAACCACGTATTTCCTTCATGCAATTGCATGTGCCACATCCGTAGCTCGAACTGAAGTGCTCCAAGAGAATAAAATTAAGTTTATAGTCCAAATATTATTGTGAGATAATAATATTTGACTTTTCTATTTTTAGCCTGGCAGTCTAAAAATAGACTCCGCCCATATGTCTAAAAATAGAAGTCCATCTATTTTTACCAACATGACCAATCATCCACAAATAGCATCCTGCAACTCATAGACCATGATCCATATGTCTAAAAATAGACATAGTCTAAAAATAGACTTGTGCCAAAAATAGCTTGCGGGCCCACTTAGTGAAGGCGACTCTTTTCACTAAGCTCCATCATCTTGTTGCAATCTCAACAAGCATTTCTTGTTGCACACTTTTCAACACCTTGCGAGTGCTATAGTAATCCATTTTAAATTAAATGAAGGAAATGAACCTACATCCATATGCTCCTAAACTATTTAAGGAAACTTAGTAAAGACAAACACAATGAACCACAACAAATTCAAGGTCAGAGAATTAGTTTTTCGAAAAGGGAAATATTACATTGTTGTACCATGAGATAACAGATGCCAAAATTTCTCATTATATGTGTTTTATTTTTTCTTCACCTTATGAGACTACCGCAAAATATTGCAATCCACTCAGGTCAATCCCTGAATTCTAGAATTCATCTTTGTATACACCACAAAACCTTTAATTTTGTAGTAATCTAAACTATCTCAAAAGATCTATATAGTGCTCAATCTTCTAGAACTTGCAGTATAAGGCGTTAAAACCTCAAACCCCAACCTTATACCCTTTTCACACCCACCAAAAACAAACAAAAACACTGTGATCTGCTAGTGCTAGTCCTAGAGAGAACAAGAATGACCACCAGAAAGGTATCTCAAAGCAATTAAAAGATAATTCGGCTGTGTCCTTGACCCCACTCACTCCATTAATCCATCATTAATTTACCTTTTGAACAAAAAACTAATAGACACATTTGTTGAGAATGATCTGTGATTTCCTTCATCCTAAGAGCAACCATAGAATATTATAACTATATGAATTCAAATATCCAATAGAATGTTCTCTATCTCATTCATGCCTATTAAATTTTGATGAGTTGATATGGTCATTTTAAAAAGCCTAGTTTAAAGTATTTATGAATTAGTCCTTTTATGATCGACTACTTATCCAAATCATTACATGTTTTTGTGAGAAGAACCTACTCTTTCAAATTGTGTAACTGTTTCTATGTGTAGTTCATCCAAACAATGCCAACCAAACAACCTCTCATGTCTCAACTCAAATATTGATATAAGTGAAGTATGCTTAGTAGGTGCACACAATAATATAATCGCCATCATCCTCCCTCTATTTCAATTGTATTGAAAAATAGCACGCTCATTTGTTTTGAAGCGTTGCTATGGTATATCATTGGCCCACTATCCTTTGTTTTAGTGTTTTCAAGGACTATGGGCCCACTCATTTTGATGCATTGTTCTGGTCCAAAATGTTTTCAAGATCTATGGGCCCATCTTTGTTGTGTTTGGATTGGACCTACGCAAGTTGGAGAGGCATATTATATCCATCTGTTGAGGTGTAGTTTCTTTGTGAGCAGACCAAAATATCGTTTGTGTATTGGAGCACAACCCTAGAACAACTCTGATATAAAGGCTGAGTTGTAGGGCAGGAGTATAGGGATTCGAGAGGAGGATTTGCATAGGTGTTTGAGGACTGTTAGGCCAAGCTGGGGCAACATTGTAGCTTTTACAGGAAGCCCTACATAGGGTCAAAAACCTTAGAAGATATTGTGCATAGGGCCAAGTATTTGAGGGCAGATGATGACATCCTAGAGAGGTATGTTGCATGTCTTTCATGTTGATGTTTTGCTATGGATTGTAGGTCTAGTTTTGGAAATTTTTGAAGAAGCCTAAGTACAGTGGTTAGAGGACTATTAGTGGTTGTTTGGGTAACCCGAACTATTGTGGACAAGTGGCATATTTGTCACAAGCAGAAGGTTGTATAGTGTATGCCCTAAGAATTGACTTTTGGATAAGGGTAGTGAAGAGGGATAGTTATTGGGCCCTAGTTTTGTGATTGACAGTGGACCAAATTAGAGATAAGAGGGTAGCTCCAAGCCCTAAGTTTGTTCATCTTTGGAGAAATAGAGATGAAAGAAGTGGACATTCTTTAAGACCCTAAGAGTTGGCACTTGTGGAGGAGGATTTGCGTAGGTATTTGAGGATTTTTAGACCGAGTTGGGGCAGCACTCTAGCTGTTACAAAAAGCCTTATATACGGCGAAAAACCTTAGAAGATATTATGCACAGGGCCAAGTATTTGAGGGCAGATGGTGGTGTGCTAGAAAGGTATGTTGTATGTCTTTCATGTTGATGTTTCACTAGGGCTTGTAGGTCTCTTTTTGGAAAGTCCTGAAGCAGCCTAAGTATAGTGGTTGGACTGCTAGTGGACGTTTGGGTGGCCCCAAGTGTTGTGGACAAGTGACAGATTTGTCACAACAAGAGGGTTGTACATTTTATGCCCTAAGAATTGACTTTTGGATGAGTAAAAGGGTAGTCAAGAGGGCTAGTTGTTGGGCCCTAGTTCTGTGATTTGATAGTGGGTCAAATCAGAGATAAAAGGGCAGCTCCAAGCCCTAATTTTGGTCTTCTTTTCATGGTTTCTTTGTGCCTGCATATCAAGGATCATGTTTATCAAGAAACCGAACCAATTTCTCACACAAACAAGTACCCAACAATAGATACAACGTTTCTTATATGTTTCTTGTAAGTAAAATATATTTCATGCAAATTCGGTGCCTTAGAATCAGATTGGCGATGACCTTGCTGTGAACTAAAGAATAACTGCATGACCTCTGTATGAACTAAAAGAATAACCGCATGAGTGTCTCAAAACTCTGTAGGTGGCCTATCTAACTCTGAAACTGGTATTCCATCTCTATATTGGTCCGTTGGTATTCAATTCAAGCATCCGAAAGATTGGAAGATAGACAAGTCGACGCTAGAACTATTGACTGGAATATTAAGAAACCTACCCATGAAAACTTTCAAGAATTAACTAGTAAACGGTAACTTTTCTTCTGAATACTGATTTCTTCCTAGAGCATTAGTTTCCACAATGGTCTTTACTGCTCTTCTCACTGGGTGCCAAGACAATGGTTATAGTATTACGAGAGAAAAATCTCCATCACAGCTTTAGGAAGCCGGAAAGGATTAAAAAGTTATGGAGGCATAAACCTTTGGCTGATTAAAAAATTCTGGGATGCTACTTTACGTCTTTTTTCTATTACCATCAATATTTTTCATTTTGATTTAATGGGCTTACGGATTGACAAGACATCAGCATCATTTAATACAATTAATCTGCAGAGCACTGTACAAATTATAAAAGGAAACATAAATCCCAAATCCGAATCTCAATTCAAGACCAGTATACCAACATTGTAGATAAGCACACTGTTCCACGCTTACAATAACACACATCCTTGAATTTCAGATTCTCCCCAGTTGGCAAAACACTAGTATTTTAGAATCTCTTGCCATTTTTCATGTTTTCAGAATGCACAATTGTTGTAGCCCTAGAGCACTGCTATGAGTATAGAATAAAGATAATTCCTTATGGCATTATTTATCATAGATAAACAGGGTGCAGAATATTTAGAAGAAACATACTTCTTTGTGGGATTATTTCTCAGAGATAAATAGGGTGCAGAATTTTTCTGCATTGAAAGCCACCATTTCTTGAGCTTCTAGGATGAAAATGGCTATTCAGAGTCAGTTATATTCTCTATTTCTACTTGCGGTAATAGTCTGGCTTCAAATCCTGGCTCCAAATTGTTTCGCAGCAAAAACTCACCGAATTGTGGACAACATCATGGGCTTCCCCATAGGGCGCCCCACTATACAAGCAATAGGGCAGACACAAAAGCAGAAACATAATTCTTCTTTTTCAGTGCAGAATCTTGAGCAAGTAGTTAAATCGGTCCATAAGTAAGTGCCCCGCTTTAATTTTTTAAATCTCCAGCTATATATTTTAAAACGATGAGAATGACATCTATACTAATTGATTGCAATTAAGTATCTGAAATGCAGAGTATTGCTTATAAAATTTTACTGATTTTATGCATGGGAATGGCATGTGACACAGAAGTATCAATGATTCTCGAAGATAGCTGAGCTATTTGTCCTGTGGAACCGGTAATGCAAAAGATTATTGCTGGCGCTGTGATCCAAATTGGCAAATGAGCAGGCAAAATATTGCAGATTGTGCTATTGGCTTTGGCCGGAAAGCCATGGGAGGAAAGGGTGGTCATACTACGTAGTATCCGATTCCAGTGACAAGGATGCTGTGCATCCGAGACCCGTTACTGTCTAGTACGCTGTTATTCAAGACGAGCACTCTGGATCATATTTGGGAGTGACATGGTCATTCAGCGCAAAGAAGAGCTCATCAAGAATAGTTTCAAGACCATAGATGGCAAAGGTGCCAATGTCCATGCCCACGGTGCCTGCATGGCGATACAGTATGTGACCAACATCATCATTCATGGTATCAGCATCCACGACCGAATTCAAACAGGCAATGCCTTGGTGAGGGATTCCCCTAAGCATTATGGTTGGAGAAATCTGTCATATGGCGATGGAATTTCAATTTTTGGAGGACGCTATATCTCGATAGACCACTGTTCTCTTTCCAACTGCAACAATGGCCTAATCGATGCAATTATGGGATCCACTGCCATCACCATATCAAACAATTACTTCGCTCACCATAACGAGGTCTCATACTACCACTGTATTCCTTTCAACGAATTTACACTTTTGTTTATTAATCTCTCACAGACAAAGAGCTGAAATGGTAATTTCTATGTAGGTCATGCTTCTGGGTCATAGCAACAGTTATGTTCAAGATGTAATAATGCAAGTAATGATTGCCTTTAATTACTTTGGTGAAGGCCTTATCAAGGGGATGCCTAGGTAAACTCTCTTGCCCAAATGAAATCAACCTCTGAATCTTTGTGATGTCATGGTATTGCCATAATTGCAGAAGGATTTCACAAGGTTGCATTGATCTATTAGCAATCAAATGGTGCATTTCACAACATTAGATTGATAATCTTATGAGTTCTAAGATAAATGTATATTAATGGAATGGAATGGAATACAATGCAATGTCTAAAAACCTTTTCCTATCAATTTCTTTATCCATTTTTTTTATATGGTCATTTTAAAAGGCCTAGTTTAAAGGGTTTATGTATTAGTTCTTTTACGATCCACTACTTATCCAAATAATTACATGTTTTGGTGAGAAGAATCTACTCTTCCAAATTTTGTAACTGTTTCTGTGTGTAGTTAATCCAAACGATGTCAACTAAACAACCTCTCCACTCTCAACTCAAAGATTGATATAAGTGAAGTATGTTTAGTAGATGCACACTTTAATATCAGTGCCATCATCCTCCCTCTATTTCAATTGTTTTAAAAATAGTAGGCTCATTTGTTTTCAAGCATTGCTATGGTCTATCATTGGCCCTCCCTCCTCTGTTTCACTGTTTTCAAGAGCTATGGGCCCACTCATTTTGATGCATTGTTTTGGTCCAAAATGTTCTCAAGAGCTATGAGCCCATCTTTCTTGTGTTTGGATTGGGCCTAACCAATTTGGAGAGGCAGATTATGTGCACGTGTTCAGGTGTAATTTTTGTGCGAACATGCCGAAATATCTTCTGTGTATTGCAGCACAACCCTAGAACAACTCTGATATAAAGGCCGAGTTGCAGTGCAGGAGTATAGGGCTTCTAGAGGAGGATTTGCATAGGTGTTTGAGGACTATTAGGCCGAGTTGGGGCAGCACTGTAGCTTTTACAAGAGACCCTAGATAGGGTCAAAAACCTTAGAAGATATTGTGCACAGCGCCGAGTATTTGAGGGCAGATGATGATGTCCTAGAGAGGTATGTTGTATGTCTTTCATGTTGATGTTTTTCTAGGGATTGTAGGTCTAGTTTTGGAAGGTTTTGAAGTAGCCTAAGTACAGTTGTTAGAGGATTGTTAGTCGTTGTTTGGGTAACCCTAGTTATTGTGGACAAGTGACAAATTTGTCACAACAAAAGGGTTGTACAATGTATGCCCGACGTATTGACTTTTGGGGAAGGGTAGTGAAGAGGGCTAGTTATTGGGCCCTAGTTTTGTGATTGATAGTGGGCCAAATCAAAGATAAGAGGGTAGCTACAAGCCCTAATTCTGGTCATCTTTGGAGGAGTAGAGAGGAAAGAAGTGGACAGTGGTTAAGACCCTAAGAGTTGGCACTCTTGGAGGAGGATTTGCGTAGGTCTTTGAGGATAGTTAGACTGAGTCAGGGTAGCATTGTAGCTGTTACAGAAAGCCCTAGACAAGGCCAAAAACATTAGAAGATATTGTGCACAGGGCCAAGTATTTGAGGGCACATGATAGCATCCTCGAGAGGTATGTTATATTTCTTTCATGTTGATTTTTTGCTAGGGCTTGTATGTCTATTTTTCGAAAGTTATGAATCAACCTAAGTATAGTGGTTAGACTGTGAGTGGTTGTTTGGGTTGCCCTAAGTGTTGTGGACAAGTGGTAGATTTGTCACAACAAGAGGGTTGTACATTTTATGCCCTAAGAATTGAATTTTGGAGGAGGAAAAGGGAAGTTAAGAAGGATAGTTATTGACTTGTAGTTCTTTGATTGATAGTGGGCCAAATAAAAAATAAAGACGTAGTTCCAAGCCCTAAGTCTGGTCATCTTTGGAGCAGTAGAGAGGCAAGAAGTGGAAAATGGACTTCACATTCTTCACCAAGTTCATGCTACTAATGTTGTAGAATAGTAGCATTTTTCTTTGACAATTTCTTCAACCAACATGTAATTTCTTAAATCAGGGAAATTGCAAAAGTACAAAGCACTGTACAACATGTAATGATAGGATTTTTCTTTTTCTGCAAAGTGCGAGCAAGGTTTTCTCACAAAAAATAGTAAGGTAAAAGCATAGGGTGAATAGGATGAATTTGTTTTTCTTCAGTTGTCATAGACCATAGATGGGTTGGCAACAAAGATTACTGGAAATTTTAGTGAGGAGCAGATTGTTTAAACAAATAGTCCACTGAAATTGCTCAAAGAGACCCTAAAATATTGGTTTCCATTTCTCTTATCTATGGAAGAAATGGACATTCACAAGGTGTTGTTACATATGATGAAATGGTTGGGAATAAGGGAGTTGTTGAAAATGGACCATTTAGTCTAGAGGTGATGGGTATCCCAAACTATTTTTATTTGGATTTTAATGTGTCTCTATTTTCAACAATGATTAAACACACCGGAAATGGATATCGCAATCTGAAGATGATGAATTGGTTACTTTGGATTATGGACTTCACTTTGGCAGCTTTATCTTGAGAGTTTGTGATTCTCAAGTGATATCGAGAAGGATGTGTGTGCCCAATAGAACCAATATGTTACCCCCTGGTTTGCATGAGGGTACCATAAGAAATATGTTCCTCAAAATTATCCCACAATTTGTAAACAGAGGAGATCGATGAAATTTTTGGATTCTATTGCTATGATTAGCCTCTACCATCTCTAATGATAGATATGAAAGTATTTGGGCTTTCTCCTAAATTAAAGACAAGGCTATGGTTTGACAGACACTTATGGAAAGTTGGATTTCATATCGAAGAAGATAACTAAGATAATTAATCCCATGGCTGGAACATCACCTTGTATAAGTGATGATCCTAAAACGAAGTGTAACCTAGCGTGATGAGTAGACATGGTATTGTATTGAGAAGCATTGGGTCGTTGTCTGAAATGTATAACCAAGATGTCACCCCACAATAGTGTTGTCCCCAGGGATGATGGAGATATTAGATAGTTGCAACAACTAGGCAATATTTGAAGTAGATCTTCCATTACTTATAAGCACTAGTAGAAAATGGTGAAATTAGTGACTAGGTGACTAAAAACGTTAGTCACCACAACTTTTCCATGTGAAATACTACAAAAAATTAGCAATATTAAGAGACACAACTAAAAACGACTAACATAAATGACTATTTTAGTCACCAGTTAAAATATACGACTAGCTAATAAGTAATACTACTAAAAATGACTAACATAAATGACTAATTTAGTATAGGAAAAAAAATATGACTATCTAACAAAAACTACAATAATATGAATTAGTCATTTATGTTAGTCATTTTAATTGTGTCACTTTAACAATCTAAAATTACAATTCATAGGGGATTCAAAAGTTGTTTTAGATTGGGTCAAAGGTTATACTTCCTTGTACACTTCTTTATTGGATCAAAGGATGATTAAAATTATGGAGCTTATTAGAATATTTAGGGTCATATCATTTGATCACATTCATAGGGAATCAAATTCAAAGGTTGACAAATTATCGAAAAGGGTAGTGGGCCAAGACTTCCTTTTGCAACACAGCATGACCACCTATATATGTTGCAATAGCCTTTCCAACTTATTTAGTTGGTTGCACATATATTTCACATTTCTTCTTTGTCTTGCAAAGTCGTAGTGGTAAGGAGAGGGTATGAACTTTGATCAAAGAATGTTCACTTAGTACCAATACCAAATTTCCTTCATGCAACTTACATGATGATAAATGGATGACATTTGAATGTTACAAATGGCTAAGTAGTCCACATTCAACTTTTTTGTCTTCATTGTCCTTAGTAACAACAACAAGTTTTAATATTTCCTTTATTTATCATCACAAACACATAAATGTTTTTTTTCCCAAACATAGTTAATATTGTTGGTGTATGATCTCTTAATTGTGGAATGGTATCTTGATGATGATAACGAATTTTCAATCTCCAATGCTCATGAATACGATGAATGAATGATCTAATGCCTTACTTGTATAGACAATTTATGATTCATTTTCTATTTTTATTATGCCATTGTATATATGCTTCACAAGCATCTCATGCTATATGGTTAATTGAGCAAGCTTTAACTTTTATTTTTCAAGTATAATTTGGTTGCATGAATAAGCATAGTTGTGTAATTAAAATCATTCAAAGTTTGTTAATAACTCAAGGTTTGTTTGACTATTCACACACTTATCTCTGACCTTATACTTTGAGAGTGAGTAGTGTCAAATCACTAGTCTTCGTTAAGGAACTTACTTTCATTACTCAACGACCTAGCTTAGCTCGATATTTAAGGATGCCCCCCTAGATAAGGATATCCTTCTTGTAGTCTAAAGAGTGAGATAAGGCCACCAAGGTGACATTGGGTGGCTTGCTTGATGGGTGGGGTCAAGACTTTTTTCTATGAGATTGTTTGAGTGGAGATACAATTTAGAAAATGCTTACAAGAAAATTAGTTTCATTTATTTCCATCACCTAAACTACTTCCAATAAAATCATGTGCTTTTAATAAAATCTAATTTTGACAGATAACTAATTCAATAAAATTAAAAAAATAAGATTACTATTATTATTGTTATTTTTTTTTATATGAGAGAATAGACAACTATAGCATGTTTGTACTTAAGGATCAATTCTATCCACTACCACAATCACCTCCATGTGTACCCGCCTTTCCTCACATGTGGCACACTGAGCTAATCGAAGTTTAAACCAATAACTTCATAAGAAATGACTTAACAACCCATTCTATCATCAACAAATCTACACCATGGGGAAAATTAAAAATAACTTTTAATATTAAAAAATATAGCCAATTTATTTTATTTGAAAATCAATTTTTAACATTAATTTGAGGAAACCTCATATAAATAAAATTTAATGTGAAAAATGTTAAGCAAAATAAGGTTGGGGTAATTTATAATAAAAATAAAAATAAGTAAAGTGAAATACAAAATTAAATAATGTTATAATTATTAATTAAATAATTCAATCATATTACTCCTAATTTACCAAGTGTGAGAGGTAGAAAATCTCTTCATATACAAACCTTTTTTAAAGCGATAAGAGATTTTATCCCCTCCGCCCTTGGTAAATCCAAAATTAAGGTCTAAAATTAAGATATATCCAAGCTAGTTTTATATCAATTTATGTAATTGAAAGTAAAGAATTATTATTTTAATGAAAATTTACTTTCAAAAATATTTGTAATTTTCTCAATTTTAAAATAAAGCCAGCCTAGTTCCATCTTAACTCCGGATCTATCAAGCGACAAGAGGGATCACATCTCTTGAGGTGCAAACCTCTTTTTTGAGTGCAAACCTTAAGGAAAGGTTTGTACCACAAGAGATTTTATCCTTCTCGGTGCTTGATAGATCCATAGTTAAGATGGATTTAGGTTGGTTTCAGTCATGTGTGGCCAAAGAAAATCTAACGAACATATGATTAATTTGATGAATAATACGTAAATTCATCTGATATTAATATAATCATTTCAAATATGCTAATATGTTTCAGATTAATCTATATATCTTAATTTTAAATTTGCTTAGTCGCTCCAATTTGTTGTGATGATAATAACTGTAATGATGAAAAATGATGAAATATAAATTTTGAATGTAAAGGGGCAATGTAATAGTGTTGAATGATAGAAAATGTGAATAATAAGAATATAGTTAATTACTAATAGTCTTCATTGTGGTTAATCTAAAACTATTTTCTTCTATTATTATTATTGTCACCCTTTTTACTTTTGTTATCTTTTCATATTAATTGTCATATTTTCATATCAATTATATGAAAAGGACAGGTTAAACCATAAACCAGTTAAATCTTTAGCTCAATATATTGTAATAAATATCATTCCTTGTCTCTCCTTCTCTCCAATATTAATAGGTTGACTTACTATAACACAAAAATCAATGTACATTGTTAATAACATTTTGTGCTTACACTGAAATCAATGCACAATGTTAATCCAATCACTTTAAAATTAATGTATCATCATACAACAACATATTATAGTCATTGTTACCTCCCTACGTGGAACAAAGGTAACAATTTTTTTGAACACTTATCTCAGTTTTTGATGATGACACACAAGTCTCTGTTATGTTCTGGAATATTCTCACATGCATCTACAAAATGTAATTTCCTTTTCTAATGAAATTGCAATTTTTTCTAGGGGAGGAATGTACCATCATACATCCAACTAAATCAAAACAAAAATCAACATTTACACTGAAATTAATGAATTTAATGCAAGAAATTAAATAAGATTATAAAACAACATTTAAACTAAAATCACTGCATCTATTGGAAGCAATCAAATAAGATTAGAAATCAACATTTACACTCAAATCAATTCATCTAGTGCACGTAAGAAAATTGGATTATTAACCAACATCTACACTGACATTAATGCACCTAGTGCAAGTAAGCAAATAGGATTATAAGACAACATATACACTGAAATCAATGCATCTAGTGCAAGCAATCAAATAGTATTAGAAATTACCATCTACATTGAAATCAATGCATTTAGTGGAGCAGAGAGGCGGGTGGTGGGAAGACGAAAAAGAAAAAATCCAGGGTTACAGTGTTGTTACAGAGGCAACGATCCATGGAGGGATACAAGGGAGGGAGCTCCACTCCCTCCATCAAGCATGCCGCGATAAGCAGGGGGATAAAACCCATGGAAGATGATAGAGAACCTGTAAAGGGAAGGAATAAGAACTGTGAAGAGGAGCAAGATGGACATGAATCCAAAAAAAAGGTATTATTAAAGAAAATGAGGAAGAAGACAAGGAACAAGGAACAAAAAACAAAGCATACATGGGCGCATGTAAGCCCAAAGTTGTTGTTACTCCCAGAATCACATTAAATGTGCCTGCTCTAAAGGAGCACATGGACCATATGCAAACCTATGAAATCATTTGCAAATTCATGGGTTTATGGCCCACTGAAAAAGCTTTACAAATGTGGATAAGATACCACTAGGAACCATAAAGAAGCATTGACTTACACCTGGGTTCGAAGGGTTTCATTACAGTGGTTTTTTCGAACATCGAATATAATGATAGAGTTTTTGAAGGTGTTCCCTACTTCTTTGCTGCTGCAGGTCTCTCTATGAGACCTTGGATCATGAATTTTCTCCCCGAACGTGAGACCTTTACTTCAGTTCTAGTTTGGGTAAGGCTCTACTCTCTTCTGCTTGATTACTGACAAATAGAGTCCTTAACAGCCATAGGAAATAAGCTAGGATGATTCGTTAAAGCTTCTGAAGCCACTATGAGGGGAAAGTATACTTCCTTTGCTCGAATATGTGTGGAGATGGACCTCTCTGGAGCTCTTCCTGATGAAATAATTTTGGAAGTTTATGATGAAGAATGGGTTCAAACCATAGACTATGAACATATTCTGTTCAGATGCCACAAATGTCATGAACATGGGCACCTATTCAGGGACTGCCCTCTCACTAAAATAGAAAATAAGAGTAAAGCTAACACCATGAAAGAATATGAAAGCTTTCACAAAGTAGCAAAAAAAGTTAAAGGAAACAAGAGAGGATCAAAGGCACATAAACCTGAAGAACTACAAACTAGCTAAAATAGGTTCCAAGTCCTGGAAGTGTAAGAAGAAGTTAACATAGCAGACTAGATGAAGGGGGAGGAATCAATGGATGAAGGGAAAGAAGAGGATAAGGAACAAACACCAGATAAAATTATGCAGAAAGAAATGCTAGTAAACAATGCAGAAACAGAAATGGATCATGACATAACCCAAAGTGAGATAGAAACAGAGGACCAAGAACTTCAGGCGATTCTTGAGAAAGAGAAATCTTGATCTGGAGGATTTCTTGTCTCAAGGAACTAAAGGAGGGATAGAATCTTTACCTCCAAAGGAGTTCAACAAGGTCCAACAACTATATCTATGGAAAACCCAAAACAAAGGACCAGAAAGGCAAAGGAGTAAGGAAAAGTAGAGTAAGGAAGGGGTTAAAACGACAAAACCCATGCCTGGATTAGCACCTAGAAACCCAGGAAAAAAAATAGGCACGAAAAAGCATAACGAGTTATTGATGGAGTGTGGAAAACTAATGATAGACTCAAGTAAGATGAAAGGCCTAACCAACTACTCCTTTACCAATCTTTAATAATGAAGTTTACTTCTTGGAACATTAGAGGTCTTGGTAGTAGAAGAAAACAAAGACTGATTAGTAACATAATGAAACAAATAGCTTCGGATGTGATATTCATCCAGGAAACTAAATGTTCCATTCATAAAGTAAAATAGATTCATAGCAGGTGGCTCAATAGTTATGAGTTTCTGGAAGTCAAAGCGGAGAATACAACAGGAGGTATACTCAACCTTTGGAATCCTAAGAAAGTAGAAATTTTAGATGTTGAGGCATATCGAGATTATCTTTTTACGGTTATCCAGCCTGTTAGAGACAAGGAAACATACCTAATCACTAATGTGTATGGACCCCAAAGACTGGAAGGAAAACTCAAATTTCTTGATTCTCTCGAGGAACTAAGGGATAGACATGTAGGCATGCCATGGATTCTAGGAGGGGATTTTAACATGATTAAATCGCTTTCAGAAAAAAAGGTGGAAGTAGAGTTCAAAGTAAAGACTCTCTGAAATTTCAGTCTTTCACTGATACTATGAAGTTAGTAGACATTGTAACTAGTAATGGAATTTTTACTTGGAACAACAAAAGAGGAGGGGAATCTCAGGTGGCTTCAAAATTAGACAGATTCATGATATCTAAAGACCTTATGCTCAATAATAAGGAAATTTCAGCATGAATCCTACACTTTGGAGGATCTGACCACTGGCCAATTCTTCTGGAGGTATAGAGTATTGGCACTCCAAGGAATAGACCTTTTCGATTTGAAAACATCTGGCTTTCTCATCTATATTTCAATAGTAATATTTCCAAATGGTGGTCAGAAGATTTGAACATTCAGGGCACCAGAATGTTCTTCCTTGAAAAACGACTAAAACATATCAAGCTAAGACTCAAGGAATGGAACAAGAATGAATATGGCAACATTTTTATAGCTAAAAAAGTAGTAGAAGGTAAAATGCAAGAACTCAATGAAGTCCTTATCACAGACGGCTTTGATGAATCTAGAAATGTTCAAGCCACCAAATACCATCAAGAATGGGAGGAATTATGTAAACAAGAGGAAATATTTTGGAGGCAAAAATCGAGGGTTCAATGGCTCAAAGAATGAGAAAGAAACAGTAGTCTCTTCCATAGATCTGCAATGGCGAACAGAGTTCACAACATAATCTCAGTGATCAAGGATGTAAGTGGCAGTCTTCACAACTCTCATGCTGAAATACAAAAGGCTTTGATCAAGCACTTTCAAGGCATTGCCAAAGAAACTTGTTATGCCAGAGAGGATTCCATCAAAAACTTCACAAGATACATTCTTAGGCTAGTGTCCAATGAGGACAATTTAAACCTCAACAAGCCAGTTACCGAGAATGAAGTCAGCGAAGTACTCAAAGAAATGCAAAATGGTAAAGCACAGGGCCCAGACAGTTTCAATGTTGATTTCTTTAAGGCCTGCTAGAGCACTATTAAACAGGATATTCTGAATGTGGTTGAGGATTCTAGGATGAATAAAACTATTCTAAAATCTCTGAACACTTATTTCATTGCACTTATCCCCAAGCAGGAGGCTGCTCAGACTCCTGACAAGTTTAGACTAATAGCTTTATGTAATGTGGTCTACAAGATAATATCAAAAGTGGTTGCCAATAGACTCAAACCTCTCCTCCCTTCCCTAATTTCTGTGGAACAAGCTAGTTATGTGGAAGGAAGGAAAATTCTTAATAATATCATTCAAGCTGACGAGGTGGTTCATTCTATGACTAGCAACCGAAAAGCTGGTATGATCATGCAATTGGACATTGCCAAGGCCTACGGTAAACTAAGCTGGAATTATATTAGGAAAATTCTTATAGCTTTTGGGTTTCATCACAACTGGGTAAGATGGATCTTGGCCCTGGTTTCCTCCTCAAGTTTCTCTATTTTGATCAATGGATCTCCCTCTGAAACTTTTCTTCCCTCTAGAGGCCTCAGACAGGGGGACCCACTCTCTCTCTTTCTCTTCATCCTCATGATGGAAGGTCTCGGTCGGTCTATCAATCATGCCCAAGAAGTCGGTAAGATCAAAGGTCTCTAACTCTTTGACAGAGGTCATGCTTGGACGCATCAGCAGTTCGTGGATGAAACCATGCTACAAGGAATTCCCACAGTAAAAGAAGCTCTTGCATTCAAATAGCTTCTAAATGAATTTTCCAAAGCTTTAGGTATGGAAGTTAATCTCACCAAACCGAAGATCTTTTTCTTCAACACTAATATTTCCATTCAAAAGAACATTGCTAAAATTTTGGGTTTCCAAAGAGATTCTCTTCCCTCAAAGTATTTGGAGATACCACTTATTGATAGGCCTCTACGCAAAAGCATCTGGGAGCTGATTATTAATAAATTGCAAGATAAAATTAGAAAATGGATAATAAGGTACCTAAACCTAGCTGGCAAATTAGTGCTCACTAAGGCTGTTCTTCAAGCAATCCCTGTTTTTATGTTGTCTGCTCTCCCAGCTCCTAAAGGAGTTTTGTAGCTTATCAGAAACACACAAAAAACTTTTTGTGGGGAAAGGGGGAAGCAAAGAAAATGGGCCTTGGTAGCCCGGGAAAAAATCTGCAAACCTAGAAATCATGGAGGCATAGGACTGGATGATCCTGAAATCTTAAGCAAAGCTCTAGGGGCTAAACTTTGGTAGCGTTGGCTAAAATAACCCAAGACTCAGTGGGCTACAATTTGGAAAGAAAAATATGCCAGTTCATGGCCTAGTGAGGATCATATAAGAATGGATGGTAATATCAAGGGATCACACATTGGGAACAAGGCCTGGGACAATAGAGGTCTAGTGCAAGAGAATGGCTTCTGGGAAATAAGAGAGGGAAATTTAGCTATGTTTTGGGAGGATAGATGGCAACAGCAACCCATTCTTTTGAAAGAAGAATTAAAGGAACTTAAGGAACAAACAGATGCTAACGAATTAATCAAAGTCAAGGATTTCTAGGATCAAACCAACGAGGCAGGAAAGTGGAGAAAATGGAGGAAATTAGATCTTAGAGATGACAACTCTATAAAAGACAAAGCTGAAATACTTATGCAAGAGTTAGATCGAAGGAAGATTCTAGTTTTAGAAGGGAATGACCAGCTAAGATGGGGCAACAACAATGAGGGCACCTTTAATCTTAAGGATGCCAAAAATATTCTACTTGGTGTGGCTATAGAGGCTATGGACAAAGTATGGCAAATAATTTGGAGACAACAAGGTTGGATGAAAATTAAACTCTTCACATGGCTGGTGCAACACAGGAAGATTTTGACATGGGACAACATCAAGAAAAGAGGTATCTTGGGGTTGTCCTGGTGCCAGCTCTGTGAAGAGCATGAGGAAACAATGGAGCATCTTCTCAACAACTGTTCCTTTTCTTCCCAGCTATGGGATTCCTTTGCCTCCATTTTCCAGCAGTCGAACAGAGACCAGGGAAGCATCATCAATACCCTTAGCAAGTGGAGAAGAAATTTTACGAATACTGAAATTCTTAACATTGGCTGGGTACTAACACTGGGCTTCACCATCTGGAACACTTGGAAATAAAGGAATAACAGGATTTTCAAGGAGAAAAAAAGACAACCCCTTTTCCTCTATGATCAGATCCTAAAACAGCTACAAGAAACTCTGGGTTCTATTGTCCGAAATCTCCCGGAGAATCCTCCCTTGGCTTCTGAGTGGAGGATTCTCTGCTATCTAGGATTACAAAATCTAATTCCTTAGAGCCTGAATGTGAAGAATATATTTAAAGACTCGGAGCTTGATTTTTGGCAACCTCCCCACAAGGGTTTTTTGAGGTTCAACATTGACGGAGCCTCAAAGGGAAACCCGGGCACTGCGGGTCATGGCAGTGTTTTAAGGGATGAAAAAGGGAACATCCTGTTTATTTTCCATGGTCATCTTGGTAAGGCCACCAACAACATGGTAGAAACTCTAGCCATGGAACACTGCTTAGAATTCTTGCTCCATGATAATCATCATAATGTGATTGTTGAAGCTGATTATGAGTTAATCATTAACTCGGCCAAGAAAATCAGCTGGGGTATGGCACAGGAAAAGGTCTCAAAGAATCGGTGGCTCATTTTGATCTTTCAACGGATCCACAACCACCTTGAAGGCCTCTGTACTATAACTTTTAAACATGTTCGTAGAACGACCAATAAGCTGGCGGATCTCCTGGCCAATCAAGGAGTGAATTGCATAGAGGAAAAGTTTGTAGCAAAATGGCAATAGCTAACCCAATTGAGTCTCAAGGCGAAATGCCATGATCAAGCCGAGGAAGACTGGCTGCTATTTGCCTCTATTGTTGTCTTGTGCTTCTCTGTCCTCTAGGCCCTTTCTTTGTTCGTATCTTCCAAAGTCAGGAGGCATTCTCTGACGCGATGAAGGTCTCTTTTTATACGTGGTTAGTTCTTTTACCAATGTCCATAGGTTAGTTGGACATTTGTATTCTATGTAAAGTCTTGTTGACTTAATGATATAGGAGTCACCACTCTTGCTTTAGCAAAAAAAAAAAGAAATCAATGCATTTAGTGTAAGCAATAAAGTAATATCAGAAATCACCATATACATTGAAATCAATGCATCTAGTGCAAGCAATCAAACATGATTAGAAATCAACATCTACATTGAAACCAATGCATCTAGTGGAAGCAATCCAATAGGAATAGAAATCACCATCTACATTGAAATCAATGCATTTAGTGCAAGCAATCAAATAGGATTACAAATCATCTACATTAAAATCAATGCATCTAGTGAAAGTAATCAAATATCATTAGAAATCAACATCTACACTAAAATCAATCCATCTAGTGCAAGAAATCCCTATAATACTAGTGATTACCTCACTACTGTTGTAGTTGTATCCCTTATTAATATTGTTGCACCCCTATTGTCCCCATATTGTTATTACTGTACCCCATAGAATCCATCTATTGTTATTTATGTTCCTTTATATTATTATTGTTAGGTCGGCTGGGTTATATTGTCACTCCTTAGAGTCCTATATATACAATGGAGGTTTTGTCATTTGACTCATCAAAGAATCATTCATTTGCGTAATTTAAAGGAGGTTGCCCCAATAAAGAGGCTGAATTGTAAGGCGTTGATCTATCTTTTCCATCTTTTTGTGAGTTGGTTTCATAGCATTTGGTATTAGAGCTTTGGATTCTAGGGTTTCACTACTCCAAATAGGTCCTCATGGAATTTTCACTATGACTTTCTTTCTGCGATGTTTCAGAAGCAAAAAAAACCCATTTGAGAGGAAATCGCATTGAACCTTGGGTCCAAATTTCAGAGACTTTAGCACTACATTTGAAGAGATATGGTTTGAGGAAGTTGGTCTTTTTGCAGACTCCTGAATTACATTCCAAACATGTGACCTGGAGAAAATTGTCATAACTTTCTATGTGAGAATCATATTAAAATTTCGTATGAAGATACAGAAAGAGGATGGGCTGCAGTTTCTTGTATATATTTTTCAGAGCCAGAGGTCGAAACAAGGACACAAGGCACGTCATACAAGTTCGCTCTATTGAACTAGTCTATAATCAGGTCACTATGGGAGATTTAGCATAACTCTTCCTTAGAGAATCCAATTTGGATTAGACTGGTAGCATTAGGAAGAGGACATAGAGGGATACTGTAGGTCTTAATTTTAGAACTGGATGATCCGAAATTACAGAGATACATCAGAAGCAATATCGAGATCCTACAAAGTCAAGAAAAGTGTGTAGATTTCTTAAATTTTTGTTTAAGCTTGGTATGAAAAATTATTTTGAAGGAATTCAAATGGAATAGTAGAGCATTATTATTAGTAACTGATGCACTGAGGAAAGAAAATGCAAACACCTAGTAAGCAACCTGAAAGCTCTAGCATGACTCATGAAGAAGAGGAAGAAATGCTACATGATATATCAAAATTACAAGACCAAGTGCAACAAATGTCACTCTCACAAAAGCTAACAGAAGCTAAGATAAATGGCATGGAATCTGAGATAAAGGGCATGGAAGCTAAGATGGATGATTTGAAGATAGATTTGAAGACAGATTTGAAGACAGGCATGGCAGATTTGAAGACAGATTTGACAAATTTTCCACAAGAAATACTTACTAATAGTGAAAGGGTAGTAAAGGAAACTCATGATGCAAACAAAAGAAATGTTAATCATGATTTGATAGACTGTAATGTTGGATAGAAGACCCACCATATTCCAAAAATTGATATGAGGAAGTTTGATGGCAATGATCCCGCAACATGGATATTACAGATGGAGCAATTTTTCAATCTCAATAATGTACAAACCACACAAAAGGTACGTATTACAACTTTATATTTGGAACCGAATCAGTTTGTATGGTATCAATGGCTTTGCTCTCGTAAACAAATTATCACTTGGGCAATTTTTACGGAAGAATTGATAGCACATTATGAGGATACAGAAAACAACACTTTTTTTAGCCAATTGATAAGTCTCAAACAAAAGGGTTCAATAATGGAGCACATTGAGGAGTTCCAAAAATTGAACATAAGGGTAAAAAATATTCCAAAGGAGCATAGAATTGATGTGTTCATAGCGACTTTAAAGGATAATATCCAACATGATGTTCGCCTTTGGGAACCTGATTCATTAGAGAAGGCATTCAGGTTAGCAAGAAAAATGGAAAGCAAAATTATGGCAACCAAGAAGCATACCACTCACAACTTTAAAGATGGAAGTGTTGTCCCTAGTCTTCCACAACC
>APFE031500943.1:0-12860 GCA_000404065.3 Pinus taeda
AAATAAAATTTTAACAACAAAATAAATTTTAATATCTATACTTTTTTAAAATAAACAACATTTTAAAACACATATTATATAAAATTCAAACTATTTTCAAAATTTTAACCAAAATAAATTTTCATTTAATACCGCCCAATCGCGCTGGATGAACTGGCAATGAGGATGGAGAAGTTCCGGCGGCGCATGACGAGGGTCACTGTCGACAGCGATCAAGATATGAATGCAATAGGGAAGTGGAGCGGCTGGCAGAGGAAGGTTTGGATCAGTCGAGCAGGTGGAATGTCTCTGGGACAGGACGGAAGGGCGGCGAGGTGGAGGTGCCATCATGACGAGGGCCTCGGGATTGTCTGGAACCATAACTCCAGTAATGATACCAAAGCACAACTACATTTAAAGAGCGAAGGAAGGCGACGGGCTTTTGGTTATGAGGAATGCACGACACCTGCCGGCCGTTTCCCTGAGAGCTGGTGCAGTCTGGAGGATCCCGTAACGCAAGAAGGTGGTGAAGTTAACAGAGGACGAAGACAAATGGAGGCGGAAGGAAGTGGAAGTGTGAGACGATGGACGCACAGGGGGGGCCCTGAAGACCAGCGCAATCCCGCAGCTGACAGGAAGGGCAAACAAAAAGTGGAG
This sequence comes from Pinus taeda, assembly GCA_000404065.3. Lineage (NCBI taxonomy): Eukaryota > Viridiplantae > Streptophyta > Pinopsida > Pinales > Pinaceae > Pinus > Pinus taeda. The sequence goes on from APFE031500943.1 coordinate 637, forward strand.
GATGCAGGTAATCGAAATAGACAGGTTCTGGAGATTTCTGAGGAGGAGAGCGACGAGCAGAAAGGAATTCAGGCCGATGACCCATGGAGAATGCGGTGGAAACGTCTGCCAGAGGAGGATAGTGAGCATGCAGCAGAAGGCGAAGGCCGCTCCACAGGTGGAAACAGGGGTGGACCACACGGTAGAGGCAGAGGAGGCAGAGGTCGAAGAGGTCGTGGTGGACGCCGAAGAAGGGACCCGGCGACGAGAAGAGGAAGGAGAGGGCGACAGTGTAGCCCAACCCCGGAGGCGGATTATGAACCGGATGCGGGTAATGATGATCAGCAAACACGACAAACAATTGCAGACAGAATTAGAATCGCAGAGCAGGATTATAGGGTGAATTCTAACCCCAAGATCAGAAGAATCATGGAGCACTGGGAAGAAGAAGCCATTCAGGCTCCTTCTGAAGAAGAGATGGAAGACTGGAGTGCCATTATGCCTGACCCTGGCCATACCAGAGAGAGAATGACCCTCTATAAGCAATCCCTCCACTTATATTGGGTCATGAAAAGGCTTATGGCAAAAGCCTTAGAACAGGTAGCCAAAGAGATGGCAGAGATGGTTCAGAGTCTTCCAAATGTTAAAAAGGAATTGAAAGACATAGTCATCACCATGCTTTTGCAAGAAAAAAGACTGGAGGATCTGCAGAATCAGCTCGTGGCAAGCGGAGTGTTGGTTAAGAAGGAATCAGTCCAGCAAGCTGAGCCTGATAAGTAGAGCTCCAATGCCCCCTTTTTGCTCTCGCATTATGTCTAGTTTTTTCTGTTTCACTGTAGGCATGTATTCTGTAGCTGTTCTATCTATAGAACGTAGGATATAGGAATAAGTATAGATACCGAAACAGTTTCTGAACATGACGTATGGTTTTGATCAGCTAGATACTTTAACTTGTGTTTTGTTGGGAAAACTTTTGAGTGGTCAAGATACCCGGTTTCCCTTCGGGGCGGGGTGAGACCACCAAGATCTCTGTAAATACTGTTTTTATGTTAATAGAAAAGGACATACTCAACTTACAAAAAAAAAAAAAAAAAAAAAATCATTTAATACAAAATTGACATATTCTTAAAATCACTATCATCTTCGTTCTCATTTGTTCATATATTTTATTACATGAATTTGTTTAAAACATACAAAGTATGCTTTTGTATTATCTACCATTAAAAAAAAAATAAACATGTTCAATTATACCATGTAATTTTCTAAAAGTGCAATGATAAGTATGCTTATTTTTTAAATGTATTTTATTAATCCATTCTTAAAAAACACTGGCGAACACATTTATTTAAAAATGTTATATATAAAATAGATAGAAAGTATTATTTTGAGAGATAGATTTTTCTGGAGGGATGGCGATGGAGATCTTCAGTAAGATATGGGACATATAAGGTCGTTTCCCATTCTCACCTAGGATGTTGCAATCCTAACAGAGACCAATCTTGCTTACTATTTGGTAGAGCTATATGAAATTTACTTTGTATGCTTACCACTTTAGGAATGTCTTGGGTATGCAGACCCTTCCAGTCATAGATATTATTAGTAGGGGTGATGGAACAATGTCCCAAGGTGGGATTAGTTTTAAAATCACAAGTTGTTTTTAGTTCATTTGAAGATGGTTTATTGAACCCTCGGCTTTCCCAAAATGGCAGCATGGTTTTCCCACCTCATCAAATTTCAGTTTCTTCCTTATCCTCCTTATTCTTCCCTCCTAATATGTGTTCAAAATTTTCCTTACTATTTTTTGTAAAGTTTGATCCCCTTTTGAATTCTTGTCATCAGATTTCATCTCCTTCTAGAATGGGGGACTTTGTTGGTAGTTCATTGTTCCAGAAATGTACAGTGTATGTGGCTTACCCTCTCAACCATTATCTTCATTAGGACCATCGGTTAAAGAAAGCCTCAAAAACAAGAAAAATTTCCCTAAACATAAACGGGAAGAGCATGTCTAGTGATTGGGAAAGAAGTTTGGCTCAACAACATTCAATCTATGTGTAGGTTTTAACCCCGTATAGAAATTACCTGCATATGAATTCTAAATCACAGGAAAAATAAAAATGCGAGAGCATAACACATAAAACACATATACACAGAGATTTCCCACTGGATCCCAAAACCGGGACTACCAGCTTGATTTTTCCATTATGTTCCTTTCAATGTTACAATACATATTTATACATGCCAAAGCATCCAATACCATGGACCGAAAACCATCGCGTCCAAAACCATGGACCAAAAACCATATCGCGTCCAAAAAACATGTGCAAAATCATGCACAAAACCATAGGTGGGTCCGCCCAACCTAACATAGGGTCCAAAACCAAAATTTTCCGGGGCGCTGCCCCAGACCCCATAAAGTGGGGTTACGGGTACCCCTCAAACCCCCTGTTAACTATGTGAAAGAATATAACACAACCCAACAAACTCCCACTTGTTGTTTTCTTTCCACAGGGGGCCACAGGAGAGCTTAGTCATTTTTCTAGCCTTGAAACGCCCATTGTTTCTCTACACCAAGAGAACTTCTCAAAGCTCACAGATTTTTTCAATGCATCTACAGTACTCTTCAAAGTGTCCACCTTTACCGCAACACCTTTTTGTCTTCTATCATATCCCTCACAAAGTGATACTGAACATCAATGTGCTTTGTCTTTGAATGATAAGCAGGGTTCTTTGCCAAGAAAATTGCACTTTGGCTGTCACAGTCTATCCTTATAGCCCCCTGTACTAACCCCATACTTGAAAACAATCTCTACAACCAAACTGCTTCCTTGCTTGCATGAGTGGCTGCCATGTATTCTGCCTCTGTAGTTGATAGTGCCACTACAGATTGTTTCTTACTCATCAACTGACTGCACCTCCAAATAGGTTAAACACATACCCACTTGTAGATCTTCTCTGATCCAGATCTCTAGCCCAGTCTGCATCAACAAAGCCATGAATATCCAACAACTCTGTCCGAATCCTGGTCTTCCCCTTGGCTAGCACAACCATAATCACTAGTGCCCAACGTAATACGCTGAAAACCCGCTTCACTGCTGTCCCAATCTCCTCCCTGTTTTGACATAATACCCTCGCTCAATACTCACATTGCATGTGCAATGTCTAGTCTAGTACAGACCATTGCATACATCAAGCTACCGACTGCACTTGCATATGGAACACGGGACATGTCCTCTTCCTCTTCTTGTGTCTTGGGACACTGTCAGCAGATAACCTCACGCCTACAGGAATAGGAACCTTCATCGGTTTACTATCCTGCATATTAAACCTCTGCAGTATTGTCTCGACATACTTCCTCTGGTTTAACCAGAGCTTCCTCTTTGCCCGATCTCTTTTAATTTCCATGCCCAAAATATAGTTTGCAGCAACGAGATCTTTCATGTCGAATTTGGAGGACAATTGGGTCTTCAAATCCTGGATAATTTCTTTGTCATTTCCAACCAACAACATATCATCCACATACAAGACAGATAAATAACACGGTCACCAATTGATTTAAAATACACATAATGATCTACTTTGCTTCTAGTGAAGCCAAGTCCCCGTATAAATGTATCAAATTTCTGATACCACATCCTGGGTGACTGTTTTAACCCATACAGAGACTTCTTTAACTTGCATACCAGTTCTTTCTTACCCTTCACCGCAAAGCCTTCAGGTTGCTTCATGTAGATTTCCTCTTCCAAATCCCCGTGAAGAAATGTTGTCTTCACATCCATCTGTTCTACCTCAAAATCAAAAGCAGAACCAACAGATAAAAGTAATCTAATAGAAGTTACCTTGGAAACAGGAGAAAAAATATCACCAAAAACAATTCCCAGCACCTGGGAATAACCTTTTGCTACCAATCGAGCTTTGTATTTCTCCACCTTCCTTTTTGCATTTGTCTTCTTTTTAAACACCCATTTTCTGCCAATGGGTTTCCTTCCAGTCGGCAACTCCACCAGATCACAAGCCTCATTTTTGTGCAAAGATGCCATTTCATCAATCATGGCCTCTTTCCAGAGTTTTCCATCCTCTCAATCCACTGCTTCCTTCACAGTTATGGGATCATCATCAATAACAGACAAAGCAAAATTTGAACAGAAAGCAGATGAACTATACCTTTCTGGCTACCTTCTTTCTCGAACTGATATTCTCACAGCCGGAGTTTGTGGCTCTTCATCTTCTGATTCCTCCTCTGCTATAGAGTCTAATTCTTCCTCCTTTAGTTCAAACTCTATATTCACAGGTTCCTTTGGTTGGCTTCATGTTTAATAACATCTTTCACCTCTCTGAACACCACATCTCGACTGTACACAACTTTCCGTGTGACTGGGTTCCAAAGCTTATAACCTTTAAACCATCCTTATACCCAATAAAGATGCACTTCACTTTTCAGATTTACTATCCAACTTGGTTCATTTCTCCTTTGGAACATGTACATATGCATCACATCCAAATACCCTCATATCTGAAAGAGAGGGTTTCTTACCAGTCCATACTTGTGGAGTCTTATCCTCCAACACTGATGAAGGTGACCTGTTGACCAGGTAACATGCAGTATCCACTGCCTCTGCCCAGAATTCCTGTCCTAACTTGGCACCACTGAGCATGCTTCTTTCCCTTTCCATTACGTCTTCTTCATTCTTTCTATGACTCCATTTTGCTGAGGTGTATATGGAGTAGTCTTCTGCCGTGCTATACCACACTTCTTACAGAATTCTTCAAATTCCTTGCTGCAGAATTCTCCATCATTATCTATCCTCAGCACCTTTATCTTCTTCTCTGTCTGATTTTCCACCAGAGCCTTTAATTCTTTAAACCTATCAAAGACTTCAGATTTCTTCTTAAGGAAATATATCAATGTATTCCTTGAGAAGTCATCTATAAATGATACATAGTACACAGACTTACACAATGATGGAACCTTCACAGGTCCAAACACGTCACTGTGTACAAGCTCTAATATATGTTTCGTCCTCTTACCACGAGAGTGGAAACTAACCCGATTCTGCTTCCCATATACGCAATTTTCATAGAAATCAAAATCCAGAGAGCTATTACTCATACCTTCTACCATACCTTTACCATGAAGTATTCAAAGGCCCTTCTCTCCAATATTTCCAATCCTTTGATGCCACAGCATGGTCTTCTCTCTATAGACCACTAGATTTTCTGCTCCATTTTTAGGAACCATAGAACTATTGCACCCGTCAACAACAGTGCTACCTTGCAGCTTGTACAGAGTTCCAATGTGAACTCCCCACATCAATACCAGTGCTCCTCGAACTATCTTGCAAGTATCCTTCTCAAAAACTGTCGAACTTGCTTACAGAAATAAAATTTCTGGCCAATGCAGGAATATGTAGAACACCTGGAAGGGTTCTAACCCTTCCACCTTCCAACTTCAACTTTACTTTTCTGCGACCAATGATTCTAGCCTTCCTATCATCTCCTAAGAAGACATCACCACCATCGTATTTCTCATACTTGTAGAACCACTCCCTATGGTGAGTGAAGTGAAAGGATGTACCTGAGTCAATCAACCATGCCTCATGATCTACATGTGTACTTGAAGAAGGCAAGTACACATTCCCACCTTCATCAGAGGTGGTTTTCACCTGTACAGAAGGAGCATCATCAGATCCCTTTCCTTTATCAGGAGCTTTAGATTTACACTCCCCTCTGAAGTGCCCTTCCTTTCCGCATTTCCAGCACACCACCTTTATAGGTTTTCCTGGAGATTTAGATCTCCCTCTAGATTTAGATCTCCCACTTGATGACTTATTTTTTTTTTCTATTCTGGGACCGTCCTCGTACAGAGAAGGCATCACCATTTTTGTTTTCCATATTTTTCTGTCTCATCTCCTCCGTCAGCAAGGCTGAGACTATGTCATCAAACTGCAAAGCAATTGCATTGTTACCTATTACAATAACCAGACTATCCCACGAATTTGGTAGAGAACAAAACAAACTGATGCACTTATCTTCATTTGAAATTTTAATATCAACAGATGATAACTGACTTACCACAGTATTAAATGCATTCATATGCTCTGTCATCGAGTCTCCATCTTTTATCCTCAGGTTATATATCTTTTTCCGCAGGAATAGTTTATTCACCAGAGACTTAGATTGATACCAAGTCCCTAACTTGTCCCACAGAGCCTTCGTCGTAGCTTCCCCTGATACATTCTGCAATACTGAATCTGAGACACACAATTGTATTGTGCTCTTTGCCTTACAATCCAACTTCTTCCATTATTCATCGATCACTCCCGTTGGTTTAGTACTCAGATCTACTGTGATCCACTGATTTATCCACCAACAGATCCTCCATCTTGAGTTTCCACAACTCAAAACTCTGACCATTGAACTTCTCAATCTCTATCTTTTCACTGCTCGCCATCTTGTTTCACCACCAGAATCGATCTCGTAGATCTCCCATTGAACAGGGTCTACCACAGGCCCGAGCGAAACCCCTTAGCAACAAAGGCGTCCCCTTGAAGCCAAAACAGCTCTGATACCAAATGTAGGTTTTAACCCCGTACAAAAATTACCTGCATACAAATTCTAAAACAAAGAAAATAAACAATGCGAAAGCATAACACATAAAACACATATACACAGAGATTTCCCACTGTATCCCAAAACCGGGACTACTAGCTTGATTTTTCATTCTATTCCTTTCAATGTTACAATACATATTTATACATGTTGAAGCATCCAATACCATGGACCGAAAAACCATTGCTTCCAAAACCATGGACCGAAAAGCATAGGTAGGTTTTCCGAACCTAATATAGGGTCCAAAAAAACATGTTTTCCTGGGGCGCTGCCCCGGACCCCGTAGAGGGCGGCTACCTGCCCCCTTCAAACACCCCGAACAGGGGGGCGCTACTGCCCCCCTTGTAACCCTCCCGCTGTGTAATCGGCGAAACGAAGGGGGGGCTCCTCCCCCCCTCTAAACCCCCCGGTTCAATACGTAGGTTAGTCGTGGAAAGAATATAACACAACCCAACAATACGTGGATGACATTCTGATCTTCAGCCAGAGTTGGGAAGATGTTATCGGGAAATTTAGTGTCCATGCAGAGCTACTATTCCCACTAATATGGGTAGCTATCTTAGAAACAAACAAACTAAAGTTACTTTCGTTTTCCTTTATGAGAAGTAGATAGGAGAGGAGCAAAGAATACCAACCTCAATCTTTCACTTGCTTCTTCGCTTATTCCTTCTCCCATCCGACTCCTTCCTTTATTAGTCCACTTCAAAGAGTACCTGTAAAGTAAAAGCAACATAATGCCTTCAAAGTATAGATATCTACAATCATAAACAATATAGGACCAGAAATATATTGACCACACAAATGCTTATATCATCAAACATACAAGAATGTGGAGGAAAAATTGAATAGCTTTATTTATATAAAGATTATAAGAGAGGATTACAACCCATTGATCTGACCCAACATCATCCTCCCAACATGAAATCCCTTCTTCACCTCATAAAAAGCTTATATCACCCAACACTGTGATGTTCCACCAGGAATCCAACAACACTTCCTTACAAGATGCAAAATTCCAGCCTCTTGATCTCTAGGATGAGTGATCCATATATAAATGATTGTAGGGGGGTGAATCAGCGTCTGGGATTTTGATTAGTGTCTTCTCTCTGATAGTTCTTTGTTCCACTTAGGGATTCATGATCTCTTACTCATCCCTGGGTGAATTCAGAGAGGCAAGTGTCACAGGAGAAGTTTCTGGAAGACTCCATGATCATCCACCTTGCAAACTGTCTCTGCCATTTGTCTACTCTCACCCATCACACCCTATAGAAGGGATTTTCAGTATGCATCACACTTTTTGCAAGTTTTAGGTGAGATGCATCACACCCTTTGCACTGAGCAGTCTGTATGGTCCAGTTTTGACCAGTTCTGAGCAGTTTTCCATGGAGAACTTCTGGTAGATGATGTAATCAGCTGAACTTGTTCCTTTAGCATATGAAACAACACTTTTAGGGACTCAGTAGACCTTGATTTATGGACATATATGATTGGGGTTGGAGTACCTAGATATGTCTATAATAGTTGGCCCCTAAAGCATGATGTCGAAAATCTTTTGATGTCGAGTTAAATGCTTTATCATGTGGATCCAAGGTTTTTCCAACCGGAAGGTGACCTGTAATAAGATACAACACAATACATTATCTTCATAATATTTTTCATGATCTAGCTAAGGCAGGCATTCCCACGCTCAACTTTATAAATTCATTTTCATGTACATTGGACAGACAACCGTCTATATGACAGACTGATGATTATGATAGAGCCATCATACTTTGATTTGGATGATCATCTGTGAAGCAATGATGTACATTTGATGTCTTTATTTTCCTAAATATATTGCATCCCGGATGGATGGAACTAGATCTAGCGTCTTCAAACTCGTTCAATATTCACCTGAAGTACAAGTTGATCCATGCAAAAAGATGTTCTCGAGTCGAACATGGAAAGACATCGCCTGATTACCAGCCAATGATGTAAGATGTTAACATGTGCGAGAGGAATCATCGATAATGATGATGACCCTCAAGGTACTACAGTACAATTCATGTGGTGTGAAAATGGGACTTGGCATCGAACACCACGCAAAATCTTTCGGTCGAAGGGCATTGAGGTAAACCTATCACTGGAAGTGAGAAACTGGCCATTGAGGCATGCAAGCTTCAAAGTACTGAAAGGGTTGTTCCTAGGTCGACTTCTTGGATAATGAGGTGTCGTCGACAATAAGTGACCGGTCGTAGGAGGGCCTTAATGAATCCCACATCTCCGACATGGAATGGAGCAAATTATTTTGTGGAGGTGAAAACGATCTGATGATACAGGGTTCAGGGTGGCGGTCATGAAAGAATGAAGGGTGAAGGTATTGCAGCGGGTGAGACATAAGCTAGGTTGATGAATTCTTTGATTGACTTCTCTTGAACATATCAGCGACACTAAAATGGATTGGTAGCATTAACCCCAAATATGGATGGTACGGTGGACCAATGGTAATATGAATGGTGAACGGAATAACCCAACCTGACTCAGTCATGGTGATGAAGTGAAAGGGTCCTGTTCAAGAGCGACTTGCCACCAATAAAGTTTCTTCAAGTTTTCTTCCCAATTTTTCCCTAGTCATTGCTAACCAGTACCACTTTATTTTTATCACGCTTGAGGAGGAGAACATATGGTTGTTCTATAATTTTCCCTTCGGGCAAACCTGTCGCTATGTTTTAACAAGCCTAGTGACAGTGAAACTCGTTCTTGTCTATATAGACAAGTTTGTCACTATTGGTTTTAACGAGTTTAACGATAAAAACAAATCAATACTTTTTCAATTTGAGAGAGTCTAAAAAGGGATGGAAAGGAAACTCCAGTAATCCTTTTTCGTCATATAATCCCTTAATTCCGAAAAAGTATAAAATAATATGAAAGGGATGAATTTTCGATAGTTTTAACGAGCTAAACAAGACAAGCAATTGATATTTTTGTGTAATAATTCCTCAAGTCCAAAAAGATTAAATTCTAGAGGAGGGGTAGCACTTCTGATAGCTTTAACGAGCTAGAGAGGCCAATTTCTCGAAAATATTTTCATATTTTACGAGTCAGATGAAAATAGCATAAAGGAGTCTTGTTTTTTAGGAATGAGTGATATTTTTGGGTAGCAGTTGATTCTAGGTAAGGTTTGGAATTTTCCAATCATGGCAGTGTTACAAGGATGGCTAATAGAATCAGTCATCGCAGCTGTTATCCAAAAGGGTAAACAATCAAATGGAGGCATATGATTGGCTAAAATAGAGTGGAGGTGATGGTAAGAACACGACCAAGGCTCAAATGCTGATGATAATGCATTCACAATGGTTATTTACCGGATATTGGTTCATTTTTTAATGAGCTTAAACTCTTGTAGAACATATTCTCATTGCTTAGGTTTAATTTTTAACAAGCTTGAACTTTGCATAAAACAGCTCGTGCCAGTCATATAATAAGGATTTCTCACCGATAGGTTCAATGTTTAAGGAGCCTGCACCATTGAAACTTTTCTCGATATCCTTTCTTTATGTAAGCTAAGAGAGACCAATCCTACGAGTTTAAAGGGTTGAGAATCTACAAACTAAGAAAATAAATGGTCGCTTTTCACTTGCATGCAAAAAGTTTGGCATGCCCCTAGGTATAGTGAAATAGAGTTTCTAGGGTACCATATAGAAGTTCTTGCATTTACAAGATAGTTTCCATCCGCATAGCAGATAGAAACACTTCCCCAGCTTAGTCCATTTGAACAATGGTGATTCTAGCTCCAATCACCTAACCTTGACGAGTGAATCTAGTTTCGGTCTAATCCCATTTTCCTAAATGGACGGATGTCAGAGTAGTCTTATATCCTTCTTGGGAACCTACCCCATACCCAAAGTTTCCCTCCTAAAGTAGACCAGGGTGCATGCCCCTAGGTTTCAATCACGGCCACTGAATTACTCGCGCTCTTCAGGTGGATGGAGTGGAGATTGATGAGACATTCGTAGTGTGAAAATACTAGTCAGGGATGGAATGTGACTATTATCTATGTGTGAGCCGAGGAATGAAAGCTGGTCTATGAGCTGGACCACTCGGCCTTCATGCGGAAAACACATTACTCAAAAGAGTGAGGAGACAATGGCTCCCATGCCATAAATATAGTCACATCCAAGGAGTAGATTATAATCTAAAGGTCCTTGGACTACCATTACATTCAAATAAATGGTTTTCCCTCTCAAAGTTATAGGCAAACTTGGAAGGATCCCTAACGATCGACTGATTCCTGTGTCAAAGCCTATTAGATTTCGCATCTCAGGCATAAGCGTTGGCAAACCGATCGCTTTCCAAGTAGTTGAGGAAAGGATACTCATAGAAGCCCCTTCGTCTATGATAGTACCGACCATGACCATTTTGTAAGCTTGTACAATGATTCAGAATGGTACATTCGATGGTAAACGGGGTCTACCTAGTAGATTCCAATCGAGGGAAACGACTAGGTTTCTCGAAGGTGGGACCGAATAAGCAAATGGATATGACCGTAATGAACTTCCTTCCTACGGTAAAGGAATGGGTAAATTGCCCCCATGTTCATCGGAGTCTGTGTTTATGAAAAGAATTTGAACATTGTCATTCTTACTCTCTTTGGTCACTGTATCATCTGAAGATGGACCTTCCGAAGACAAGACTGGGCTGACTGCCATCTCAATCTAATGATTTTGGTCTTGAATGGACTCAGAGGGTTTATCTTCAATGATAGATGCTTTGACCGACAACAAAGGTGTGTTAGTTGGATTTTCAACTAGCGATGGACTCGGCAAGAGTTTCTTGTATCGAGGAGGAAGCCGTAGCGATGAAGCATGACAGTTATCCAAGACTCTTTTAGCTTCATCCAGGAAGGGAGAATGGTGGACGGCATGATCACCTTCACATAGTCTACAAGGAAATTTATATTTTCCTTTCTTCCCAGAGACATCATTTTCACTAGATGACAGTGTACTGTCAACATGATCATCAGAGGTTGATGACACTGGATTGTCCAAACGAGGAGACTAGTCCCTTAAGATCTGACGGATGCAAGGACAATCTCGATGACAGTGGTCTTCTTTACAAATGACAGATGGAGATTTAGTTTTGGACAGTACAGTGTGTGGATTTTCGCTAGATGATGCATGGTTTCCCCTTTTTTCCTTTGGCTCCTTCTTCTTCTTCTACTTCCTTTTCTTATTCTTCTCAGTTACTTGGTTTTTAGCTTTACTAGCTTCACCAAGTGAAAAGGAAGGAGGGGTGGGAGAAACAAACGAAGTAGAAAGTTGGGGGGTAACTCTAGTATCATCTAGTTGCTGACTTGATTGCTCAGGAATCACGGTGGTTTGAATGACAGAGGTCAAGAAGAGCCATATTGGCAAGCCAATTGTTAGTCTTGGGAGGGATAATGTGGCCATATGAGGTGCACAAACATCTCCCCAAGAGGAGAAAGGACTAGGATTTCCCCCAAGGGGAAATCCTTGGTTGGTGGACTCCATTTTATCAACCTAATACCAACGACAGAATAGTGGCATTATTCCGATTAAAATAAATTTTATGACGCTTTGACACAACTTGCTTTTTCAATTTTTAAGAGTCGAGAAAAAGCTAAAGATGACTCTAGTCGC